>JAPYZD010003171.1:0-18174 GCA_030522725.1 Ichneumoninae sp. B BG-2022a
GTCGTGACCAGTCGAAAAAAACTGGCGTGTTTGCGTCCCCGAATTTTTGTTCGCCGCTGCGAGTGTTAATCCGTCGGTCGACGAGCCGGCTTCACATGATCCTCGAACTATCCCGAATACTTCCGATCGGTCACTCGTCACACGCGTTCACACTTTTATCCCTCGGAACTTTGACGCAATTTTTCTTTTCCTCCGCAAACACTTTTTTTTTTTAAATCCAAATCACTGATTTTCAGATTAATTTCTTGTACATATATATTCGTTTTATTTTTTAATCCACACAAATTCCACGTTTCCTCGTCTATAATCCATTAGTTGCGCGCTGTCGGAACAGAGAATACGATTTTCGGTCGAGCACCATAGACGAGGCGGTCGACGGTGAGCTTTTTATCCGCGCGCTTCGCGGCTCTCTCCGGCACTCTCCCTCCGACCCTGTCGTGCGGTGTTGCGTAGGACACGTGAACGAAGCCACGAGAAACACGCTACCTTCCAAGCTGGAGTCGCGGACGCGTCTGTCGGACGAGTGGAGTGTCGCGGCCGCTCGTGTCGCGTCTCGGGCCTCCGCAGTGCCCGTCGGGGGCGCCGGAGCCGCCCGAGGACCGGCGGAGACGCCCGAGACCGACGCTGTCGGGGTGGGGGAAGCGATTCCCCCACTCCCGCGGCCAGCGCCTCGCGCTCACGATCCCCACGGGCTTCTCTCTTGCCGTGCCGCCTTCGGTTCGTCTATTACGCCGAGTGGACGGCGAGGGTTCGCACGGGGGTGATTGTCGTTCCTCTCTCGAGCTCGGAGCTGTGCTTCGTACCCGCACAACCCGTGCAAGGAGGAAACGGCGAGATCTCCGTTTCTCTCGCCGAGGGACGCGGAGAGAGGCTTCGGGCTTCGCAGTAAGCCGAGAACCGATCACTACGGCGTTTACCTCTTTCGCGTGATCGTTCCAAACCTCCCTGCCTTACTGCTTGCTTGTGCTTCTTGCCTTTTTTTCTTCTGCCATTTTTTTTCTCCGCTCTTTATTTTCCTTGCCTTTCACGGATACTTCCCACAAGCGAGAAAACAAATTCACAGGTTCGAGGGCACGATTCCGAGTATGCGGACGATCGACCGAACGGGGATTACCGTTTTGACGCTGCCCGTCCCGCGAGGCTCCCCGCGCCCAACGCGCTTCCGGCCTCGGACTCTTTACAGCGTCGAATTTTTACTCGGCTCGCGCACGGTTTTGCGATTTTTTAGGCGCGCACGGAAATTTTGTCGGACTTTTTTTGTTGACACTCGTTTTGTCTGCTCTCGGGTTCGGACGCGTGATTGTCGGCGGGTGGTTAGGGAGTGAGAAAGGTCTGTAATTATTTTCCGCCATAGAACATTCGCGATTTGTTTCCACTGAAATTAATTCTTTAATTAAAAAATGTTTTATTTTAAAATTAATCTTTTAATTTTTAAATATTTAAAACATAAAAAATTGTAATTAAAAAATTACTAAATCATTGTCGGTCATGGCATTTTTTGAACACTCTGACTTTACAGTTGCTTTTTGCACGGTGGGCGAGTTCGATGGAGTTCGAGTCTGAAAAATTAATTACAACGAAAGACCGAAGAGGCCCAAAGTATTTGGAACTAAAATTTACAATTGTTATCGTATAATTTTTGGTTCTTTTATCGGTGAATTTTTTTTTTCTACAATGAACCTAAAATCGTACCGATTAATTGAATAGTTTTCAACGATAAATGGCCCGATAAAAATTGAATTATGTAAATGAAGCGTACGAAAATTACGAAACTCACGAAAATACTTTGTCAAAGATCAAAGAAAATTCTCTCGGCGCGTGTCCGCGACGGCTGCGATATTCGAGCTTTCCGGAGATTAATTATTGCCGATTTCACTTAGCGCGAAGCTCTCTTTCTCTTCCCGTCGGCTTACGAGACGAGCGACAACCGACGCCGAGGTGAATATGTTTGCCTGCCGTCGTCGCCGCTTCCGCCCTCCGCACCGCCCCGGCATCGAGATAACGCTATTCGCTCGAAGCTCTCGATAAAGCTCGGGCGAAAAATGTCGCGCGTAATATCCGACGATATGCCCATTCGCCACGGTGAAAAACGTCGTTCTCCTTCTCGTCGCAGCGAATGGGCTTTTAAAAGCGTGAGTGCTTCGTTGAATTACGATCGAGGCACTTTCCATTTCCGGCCTCCGGCCAGACCGCCCGACACTATTGCCACTATAACGCGGCCAAGAAACTCTCGTCTCGCTACGTTTAACAAGCTTCATATATATATATATTTATGTTTATTTTTGTATTAGTTATTTTTTAATATATGTCTATATTTTTTCGCAGCTGAAAGCATAATCGAGAGTGCGAGAAACGAAAAAGACAGATAAGAAAAGAAGTGGTGGAAGTTTTACAAACTTCATATAAATAAATTGATATATACATATATATATTTTTTTGTTACTAAGGTGTGCTTTCGATTTTTTATTTTTTTTAGTATATGTATTTTTATTCTTAACTCAAAACATAAGTGTGAGTGTGAGAAACCAAAAAGAGAGATGAGCAGAGAAGTGGTGGAAAGTTTAGAAAGTTGGGTGGAGAATGAAATGGGAGAGGAGATGCGACTATTAGTGAATGAGCAACCGAAGGGAGAGTCTGTGATTGAGTTCTGCAAATATATCAGATAATTTGAAAAATTGGTTAAAAGAAAGAAATTTAACGTAGGATAAGACACACAATACGTGACATAAGTGATATGTGACGAGTATAAGGAAATTAGTAGATAAGGGAGAAATGTATAGGGAGGAGAGGTGGGGGGGAGCAGAGTGTAAAACCATTAAAGGGTATACTGAGAAAAAGGATGGTATTTTCTACTATAACGAATAGTTTCCAGGGGGGGGGCGTCTATATAGACAGTTTGGTATAGTATATACTCAATTGATTAAACTACGATTATAGTTACAACTATAATTTTTGGTCATTGTCGTAACTGTAAAATGTAGACGTTCCCTCTGGGAACTATTTACTATGTAAGTTTTTCTCAGTATACAGAAATAAATATCTATCTATTTATAAATATCTATCCATGTATCTAGAAATATCTATCTATTTACCTATCTATTTTCTTTTTTATTATGAGGATTTTTTTCTTCGCCCTAAGATGATTTATTCAGGAGTAAAAAAATGACAAAATAAAAATGAATGTTTTAAAGGAAGGAAATATAACGTGAAAAATTGTTCGAAGGGGCGTCGGGAAAGTGGCGCCCTCATCGAGAAATCTCTCGCGCTTTGCAGCCCGTGCCCGGTGCATTCGTTCATCCGATGCACTGATCTCTCTTTCTCCCGCGCTCCGCGCAGGCTCGCTCCGCTGTTTCTTCTTCTTCCTCCTTCTCGTCCGCGACTTCTCCACGTTTCCCATAGTTCCCTCTCGCTCTGTCGGGTTTCCTTTCGGGCAGAGCTTCGCTGAGTCCTCGCGCGGAGAACCGGTATCTACCCACGGACAGTCATGTTGGTCATTAGTCCGCCTAACGTAACGCTCCGAGAAAGACAGACCTATCGAAAACCCCGCTACGACGTTGAGGAGAGCGCACGAATGGAGTGGAAGCTCGTACAGCACTTGTAATCATTTTTTGTCAATAAAACTAAAGTGCCGCTATGGTCTTTAGGCAATTTTTTGTTATAATCTTTTTTTTTTATTGGCAGATGAAAATAAAATTTCGCGGCTTTCCGACGATGTTTACATTTTTTTGTAATACTGCGGGTAATTGCAACCATTTTTTGTCAATAAAACGAAAGTGCTGCTATGATCTTTAGGTAATTTTTTTTTTATTGGATGAAATAAAGATGAAAATAAAATTTCGCAGTTTCCGAAGATCTTTAGTTTTTTTTTTGTAATACTGCGGATCGACTCTTTTGAGAAAGTCATACTTTGATTACAGTTTGGGTTTGTTGAGTGTTGATTTAAAAAAAACTTATTTTTGAAGCTTTAAAAAATTTTAGGTCATGCAGAAAATTAATTGACTCTCGTCGTCGATCCTTTAACCGGCACCGTAGCGCACCGTTTAAATGTTTGTTGTATTTCACAAAGCAGCTATTTGAAACTAAATATCTATGTCAATTTCCGTAAAATGAATTTGGAAATATTTGACTAATTGTAATGCATCGCAAGTAAAATAGTTTGACCTGAATTTAATTACTTTCTTTCTTCAAAAGGGAATAATCTTCATCCTCATGATTTCAAACAAGAAGTGTCGAGCGGTTGAGAATGAATTTTTTTCCACGAGAAAGAGCCTCGACAAATGAACTCGACAGAGTAACAATTTAATTTTCATGTTTCCTCACTTTTTGCAACTTTCTTCGTAATTTAGGCCACCCAAAATAAAAACCAAAAAATGACAACAGTCTCCCGTCAACCGTCTGAAAAAAATAATCTTTAAAAAAATGACCCCGACCTTTCGTTAAAAAAATTCTCCACACTACGGTCTATAATGTCAATGTCGAAAATAATAAAAGAAAAAAAAATTGATTGGTTATTCATATGTTCGAACTCACACGCCAGACGGTCCGCTCGAGTGCATCTATCGCGGACCCGCGCGCCGCGCGGTACTCAATCGTGCTTTGAATTACTCCCATAATCAATGGATACGTAACTGCATGTATAGAATATTTGTTGAATGCAAACTTCGCGTCATTCACCCAAGTACGTATTATCCATCCACGGTGTTACACATAGACGCGGAGTCGCGTTATAATTAAATCTTGTTCTTCGGCATTTTCTTAGTCAATAGGCGATGAGTAGTAAGGCAATTCTCGTATTCGTTGTTCGGAGCATCCAATCAAAGGGGCTCCAGAGTCAAAAAGATAAGCGGGCGTATGTGCATCGGGGGTGGGACGATGTAAAAAAAAATAAAAAAAAATAAAATAAAAATATACTGCCTGAGGAAGGCCGCAGGGTTGAGATTGCTTTGCTTCTGCTTCTGGTCCCGCTGTTTCGCTTCTGCCTTTTCTGCAGCCGGGCTCTGGCGGCCTCTAATAAAGTCGAGTCACGCTCCCCACGGGAAGATCTTTAAATCTTCCTCAAACAAACTCGGCCATGCCGGTACTATATAGGTAGGCAAAGGTGCTCCCGATCGCTGACCCCCGCGATCCGCGCTCGATACACATCTCGTACTTCTACTAATACCACCGCTTTGCTCCTCCGGCCGCGAGCGAAGAAACTCTAGGGCGGCCACGCTGTCGCGAACGAAGAAGTAAAAGGAAAACTTTACAGTCGATATGTGATTCTCTCGCACGTGGTGGATAAATAAAGAAAAAAACGATATTCGAGAAGCAGGAACGAGAACGGAGGTAAATAATGGTCAGGGGAAATCCGGAAAACCCGGCAATGTCAGGAAACTTTTTTAATGGGCAGGGACATTGGCATTTTTTTAGATTCCTCGGGGGAAAATGGCCGAGTGTATGGAAAGAGAATTGACCTCCTTCATGAAGAAGCACAAAATGAAGAATATATATAAATAATTTTTTTTTCAAATTCTAGGTATTGCGGTCAAAAGTGTATTTTTGAAAGCTTAAGTACATTCACGTCGAGAGTTTTTTTTATACCGTATAGTGATTTACAAACATTATTTTGTATCGGCATTAAATGCAATGTAATTTTGTAAACTATACCAATTAATAATAATTAAAATATAAATATTTAACAATTCAATATTAAATAATTAATATTGGAACTCCTTTAATCAATTGGTTACTCTTGTTAGGATTATTGATTAGAATTTTAGGCGAAAACAAAATTTGTGCAGGGAGAAAAGTCGGGGAATTGTAAAAGTGGTTAGCTAATTTTAAGAATTTTTGAATTCCCCAGTCAAGATAAGTGACTGCGAGGAAAAAGAACGATCCAAAATGGGTTTCTCAATGAAAAAGCAAAATTCGCAGAAAATTTTTTTTTCTTTCGAATCTTAGACATTAATAATTGAGAAGTAAATTTTTGAAAATTCACATTCGCGCCGAAGCATTTTGTACGTAAATTTATTTTAACGCTATTAACATCGAAACTCCGTTAATTGGATTGGTCATCCCTATAAGCATTATTAATTGAAATTATAGACGGGAAAAAACACAGTTATAATTTTGTCAGGAAACGTAATAAAAAAAGTTAGGAATTTTTCTCCGCTGTGTTCTAGCAGTGTAACGGTCACGTGACGTCCCCGAGAGACGACGAAATGGCAAACTTGAAGTCACAATGAGAGTATTAAAACGAATGTAAGGCAGTAGGTAATTCTTTGCGCTCGAAACTGAAGAGAGGGACGGCGGAGTTGGCTACAGCGGTCCAACCAACGACTGCGACGACTTGGCACATAATGCGCTTCATCCGAATGAGAGTGCTTCTCAAATATTGGTACACTCACGGGTGCACTCAATTTTACACCCTTTACTTACTTCCTCCGGTTCTTTCCCGGCACCGAAGAAAACCAGACGAGGACTCGGTCTATCGGCATTTTGGAGGAAACGGGCCTTTGGGAGTACACGAGTAACGTGGAGAATGCCCTCGTTGAAGAGGATTTATGAGTTGGGCGGAGGTGAGAGTCGCTCCTCTCAACGTCAGCTATCGTTCCGGGTAAGCAGCCGATAAACTTATCTTCCGACACGTCACGTTAAACTCATTTTTTACTTTATTTTTACTACGTATTGCTATCGATTAAAAAACAAGCAAAAAATGTTCCACTAGATTTTCTTTATGTATGTATTTTCTGTAGTATGGTTTTATTCGTATTTCATCGTCGGGTATTGAACGAAGTAAGGAGCCTATGAATTATCTTTCATGCTGACACGTTGAACTAATTTTATTGTATTTTTACTATTATTGCTATGGATTGTTTATCTTTTATAATTATAACAGATTTTTTTTATATTTCTATTTTCTGTAGTATGACTTTATTCGTCTTTTATCATTGGGCATCGTACGAAGTAAGGAGCTAATGGATTATTTTCCACCCTGACACTGTAAACTGTTTTTATTTTATTTCTTTACTATCTCATGCTATTTGTTGTTTGTTGAATTTTTCAATTTTTTAAAATGATTTTTTAAACTATATTATCTTTTTAGATTAGTATAGCGTTGGTTTATTCGCCCTTCAACGTTTTATTTCGTCATTACCATTATTATTATTCCTCTTCACTTTTTCCCTGCATCCCATTTTCCTGCTTCTTCTGTTGGAAACATTTTATTTCGTTTTATTTTTTTTTTCAGTTTCGTTTAATTTTTAGCTAAATATATGCCGCTTTATTTTTTATTATTTTTGCTAATTTCGTTCCAGTCTGTTTTATGGGACTCGTACTTCCTCCATTTTTTTTTCCGCCCCTATTTTCGGTGCTTGCTAACGACGATCTATCACCGCCGCATCGTTAAAGTACTGTATCTCTCAAACGACTCGTCGAAACATCACCAATGGGGCTTTTTTCAAAGGATTTTTATTATTAATTTTTTATTTTTAACATTCAGCACAAGCTCCGCATATGGAGCACAGCGCTTCAAAGGCTCAATACCTTCCATTAATTTTTTTTTGCACGCTTCGTTTGGTCTTTTTTTTTCTTCCGTTCGTTTTAATTTGCATGATGTTTACGCCGACATCGCAGGTTTCGGAAAATAAACAAAACGGAACACATTTAACATTTTAAAAAATTTGGTATCGCGAAAAAAAAACCTCGACCATTGGATGAAAAGTGATTTCCATTGTTCGATCCCGAGACAAAAGTTTGGACGCGAGGATGTCCGTGCGAGAAATTGGCTTAATGGCTAATGGATCCTTCAGTCAATCCCGTCGAAGGCTGAAGTGCCGAAAAAGATCTTTCGCATCGCCTCGCCTCGTCGGGATCGCGAGACGATCGATTGCGTTCGTCAATGAAAAGAATATCATCCGAGTGCGAATAAAAGATTTCCGATGCGCTTTCGGTGCACGATAGACGAGCACATTGAATGCCATACAGAAACGAATTCTGCAAGGCCAAACGAACCTGCGTCAGCTTGGCCTCCTTTGAAACCCGACCTTTAAAAGCGAGCCTGTATCATTCGTCAATTTCTTTTTCTTGTTATAGTAGAAATAAAAAAAAATTAATTCACTCAAGGGCAGGAATTACTATACCGGCGGCTAAGGATCAAAAGGCGTTAAGCGGTCTAACCTTAAAAGCCTTAAACTTGGAAGTTGCGCCCTTTTCGTTATCAGCCGACTATAATTGCGCAAGCACGAACTTCGCTTCGAATAATAGTTGCAATTTTTTTTCCTATAATTACTTTTCCGTTTATTTATGCCAATGGTTGATTAATAAATTGTTTTGTCGATTCATCTGAACTTCAATCAGCATAATCGGCCAGAATTTTTATATTCGATGGAAAAATTTAGTCGACAGAAATTTAAAAAAAAAAGAATGGTCATACAACCCCGAATGTCAAAACTTTTTAAATTGCAGAGAAACAAATTCATTAAAAATATCGTTATTCCTCTCGCAACCAACGGAAAGCGACTGGGCTCGCTCCCAGTAAAAAAAGTCCCGTACCTCACCAAATAAATACATTAACTATCAATTAATCAACTCCCTCACGATGAAATCCCGCAATTACCCCTCTTAACAATTCCACAGATACCAATAAATTTCATAAATACGACAAAAAAAGGACAAAAAAAAATATCGCTTGCATCGAATAATCGCTTCGCCCTTCGACACTTCCTCGAGTGCCGTATCGAAAGCTTCTCCAAATTCGTGACGCCGACGATTTTACTATAGTAGCGATTCTATTATATCCACTATATTATACTTGCTCCAGTAGTATTGTGCTCCATTGTTCGTGGTTTAGTGAGGCTTTCACCGGCCAGTGTGAATCATCATCCCCTTCACGAAAACCGCCTATGCACACATGCACACACATGCGCGCACACACACACATATATACATTTCTCTCGTTTCTCGTCTCCAAAGCGAACGCGTTCCTCGTCGGGCAAACAAACCATCCTGTCCGGTGGTAAAGGGCTCCCTCGGTATACACATCGGGCATGCAGGCGAGAGAAGCCGCCCCGTGTGTTTTCGGCGAGTGTGCGACGGGCCAAAGGCGCGTCCCCCGAAAAATCGTCGCACCTGTCCGCTCGATCGGCTCGACGGGGAATCGGCTCTCCCTCTCGCACGCCCGCCGGTCCCTTTCCGGTCTCCTTTGCCTCACGTTCGTTCGCACCGTCACTTCACCGAAAAGCGAGCCAAAGTGAATCCGGCGTGTCCGCACTCCACCGTCCTCCTCCGAGACCGCAAGTCGGCTCACGGAAAAAAGGTAGGCAAAGCGGGAGAGGGCACAAGGCGAATAACGCTTTGGCACCCGCGGGGAACGACGACGATGACTTTGTGTACTTAGGATTTCGAGCTCGGTACTCTTTGGGCACTCCGGCCCTCGGACTAGCGCTCTTCGCGAGGGACAACAGTAAACAGGTACCACTCTCCGCGCGTTTGCTTTGGCGAGGGCGAAAGCCCCGGCAAAGGGGATGATTCGGGTTATTTAAAATGGAAACTTCATAATTCGAGCGATTTTCTTTGGTTGAAATATTTGGGGAGTATTAAAGATTATTAATATCACCTAACTAAAAGTCCTTCTAGAGTGAGGAATATAATTGAATAATAGTCATAATATTATTATTAATAATTTATTACTACTTCCCCTAAATTTCTAAGCCACGGCGTAGCTTTCGATTGATCCTCATTCCGACCTCGTGTCATACAACAACATATTTTTATATCGTCTCTCACATCATGTATATTATCGAAGTACGTTGTGATAAAATGGGAAGACATTTTTTTATATTTTGATTCGAATATGAAAGTAATATTTAGGGAGTATTAAGGATAATTAATATCACCGAACTAAATCCGAACGTTCAAAAGTGAAAAAAAATATTATTGAATAATAATAATATAATTATAATTATAATTATTAATAATTTATCACAACTTCCCCTAAATTTCTAAGCTGCGGCGTAGCTTACGATTGATTCTCATACCGACCTCGTGTCACACAACAACATATTTTTATATCGTCTCTCACATCATGTATATTATCGAAGTACGTTGTGATAAAATGGGAAGACATTTTTTTTTAATGTTGATTCGAATATGAAAGTAAAATTTCGGGAGCATTAAGGATAATTGATATCACGGAACTGAAAGTCGTTCAAGAGTGAAAAACTATAATTGAATAATAATAATATCATTATTAATCATTTATCACAACTTCCCCTAAATGCTAAAGCCACGGCGTAGTTTTCGATTGATCCTCATACCGACCTCGTGCCGTACAAAAATGTATTTTTACATCGTCTCTCCCGTCACGTCTATTAAGTAGAGACTTTGTAAAAAAAAAAAGTAGAAAGAGATTTAAAAAGTTTGCAACTTCACTGTCACAACTATCATTTGCTCGTAGATGGGTTAATTCATCAAAGAGTCTACCGGCAGAGTGCAGTGACCGAGATTCTTGGAAAATGCTACAATAGGAAGAGTAAAGTATAAATAGTAAAAAAAAAAGAAAAAACACTGTATATAGGGAAAAAGTGTCTGGTCTAATGGTGTCGCGGAGCGACGGCGAGCTTTTCGATACGGACAGAGCTCTCCGACGTTGTCGCAGCATCAAACGATCCGCAGAGAGTAGACGACGACGACTACGAGTGACGCGGTCGCGAGTGGAGGACAATGGTCTCGTCGACGTTCCCGCATTGTTTCGATCGCATGCGGCCTCCACTCTTTTCTACACCCATTATGACGTTTCTATTGCGGGCGACGGGCCAGTGGTCTTTCGTCGCGTCGAGCACAATCATAAGCAGCAGCGCCGGCATCATCATTGCAGCCGCGCTTTCGCCCCCGTCCGATTTCTATTTTTCCACTCGGTTTTTTTTGTTTGTTTTTTTTTTAAATATTTTTTCATTTTTTTTTCGCCGCGTTCATCGTTCGAAAGACGCCGACGGACGCTGGCCAACTCCGATACGCCATTGTGAAATGTGTGACATGAAAAACTTTATCCCGCTCGAACCGTTATCGCTGTGTACTGTGTATATATACGCGTCACTCTTTATCCGTCTTTTGAAATACACTTTATTTTGTACGCGGATATAGATATAGAGACAGATCGTATAATATCCAGTAAATAAAAATGAAACTCTTTTGACTGGCAGCCAGCTGATTATTCGCGGGATTTTAATTATCACAGGGAATTTATTGTCCATCCCGGGCGACTAGCTCATGCATGCGACATCATGCGCGCTCAGCGAGAAGTCACGGCTTACCTTGACTGAATTACTCAGTGACTGAATATGATAAAAAAAAATATATATATAACTTTTTTATTGCAAAATTTCAGAACCGACTTCGAATTATTACAGGCACACGGGAGAAGGATTATTATGCCCTCCCTATCGGTTATTTTAACGCGTATCCGGTTGTAGAACCAACTACCAGAATCCGTGCGATCGGTGGGCTCGATGAATCTCGCGAAAAGTAGATTGCTCTCGTTCTTACTACTCAATCCTGAACTCCAAGTTAGGGTAACAATTTAGTTATGTATAGGGGCAATGGAAAGGCACTGCTTTTTTTACCTTTCCTACTTCTATTTATTTTCCTTTATCTTTAATTCTTACTCAATCTACCTAATTCAATCCTATCACTATGTATATTCGCCAACAGTGCATGTCGTTTAGACGCTTACATATGTAAACATTTTCGTACTTACAGGGTTTCTGACCCTAGCTATAATAATAATAATAATAATCATAATAATATTAATAATAATAGTTATCATTGTAGTTGAGAGACGGTGATAAAAAAATGTACATATACATATATATATATTTTTTTTAAGGGTGTAATGTAGATGGCGGTGAATTGATGATTTATTTAGGTACTCTGATTTTTTGGTGATCTTTTGTGATCGACTTTGTGAACCCTCGATAATCTGTGTTATTCTCATACCATCATTTATGTCGTGCAACTGACGATTTTCGAGAAAAAAAAATGCATCCTTGTGAAGTTCAAAAGTTTTTCTTTTCGTCAGGAAACCGATGCATTTTTTCATCTACAGAGAAACGTTGCACGGGGAGTTCGTTATATGCAGCGTCACCGTAGAATCTGACCGGGGTAGAAGGAGAACGTGACCATTGGGAATTCTCCCGGAATCTCACGGAGCAGCCTCTCGCTTTCATGCACACGAAAGGATCGCCTTTGGTATCCAAGAGGGAAACTCTCCACCTCCATTATGCGAGACTACGAGCTATTTAGGCTGTGGAGAATTCTTCAGCTAAACAATTACGAGCTATTGTTACGTGGCTTTTAAATTTGAGCGTTTGAGGTCGAGTCACACTCATTCATATGTTATATAGTAGGCCAGTATGTTGCATAGTACGCTTAAGTACGCTGAGCATGGGTATTGGAAGAAAATGTATGCAACATTTTTTTTTTCTCGGTAATAGTAATATTTACCATTAACAAAACTTTCTAATGACACTAAAATAACCTTTAATTCCAATGACACTAATTAGTATTTAATTTCTTTATTTGCAATAAAACTAATTAGTCTTTAATTCTTTTAATTCCAATGACACTAATTAGCTCTTAATTATGCAATAGGTCTTGTGCAAACATTTCAATGTACTTAGATATTGTCCCTGGTTATTTGACATCAGAAATGACGAAAGCCACACAAGAGTCGCGGTACCATAACCCAAGGTGTTCGAGAGGATTGCCCGCGCGCGACACATTTTATCCTCCCAATGTATTCCAGTGTACCAACGACCACCTTCTCTCATAGATACAATATTCAAAGTATATCCGCCGCTGAGAAGCACAAGGCCCTATACCACACCCCATTACGTGTTAAATGATCCCTCATACGCCCTTCTCTTTCCCACCATCTGATACAAAAAATTTCATACCTATAGATATAATATGTAATATATCCGCCAATGAGAAACACAAGGTTCTATTTTATACCCCATGACGTCTTAAATGGCCCCTCATACGCCCTTCTCTTTCTCACCACCCGATATAAAAAAATGTCATACCTATAGATATAATATGTAATATATCCGCTCCTGAGAAGCACAAGGTTCTTTTCTATACCCCATTACGTCTTAATGTAGCTATGTCGCTTCCCGCTCATCTCGCATAAGTTCGAGAAAAGTAAGCGAATATTGCAAGTACTTCTCGATGATATAAAAATCGCAAAAAATTCATGCAGATTAAAGATACTGAAAAGATTAATTATCCACAATAATAATTCCAAAAATGTTATTAACTAATTAATCAAAAAATTAATTGTTTAACAAATTGCTAGGCAAAACAACTTTTTTTTTCTATGAAAATGATTCGTTTATTTTTCTGAATATGTATGAATTTTTTTCAGATTTTTCAATTAGCTTTGATTTTTTAAATTTTTTATATGGAAAAAATGTCTGAAAAAACACAAAAATCAAAACTAATTGAAAGTCTGAAAAAATTCATACGTATTCACAAAAATAAATGAATCATATTCAATTAAAAAAAAGTTGGTTTGTCGGGTAATTTGTTAAACAATACATTTTTTTAAATTTGTTAATAACATTATGGAATTATTATTATGCAAAATGAATCTGTTCAGTGCCTTTAATATGCATGCATTTTTTCAGATTTTTATACCATCGAGAAGTACTTGCAATATTCACTTACTTTTCGATAACTTATGCGAGATGAGCACCCGATATAAAAAATTTCATAGCTATAGATATAATAGATATGTACGAACATATACATATAACGAGGTTCCCTCTATCTCTCGAAGGGAGAAGTGGCCGAGAGTCGGGAGAAGGAAGACCTGAATGATACACGTACATTACACAATGGCAAATGGTATTCTATTATTCCAAATGGTTCATCGGGGTTTCTTACTTCATCTCCCTCGAACGTTCTCGGTCCCGCAGCATTGCGCGCGCTCTCTTCCCAAGAATGCCCAGGCATCAAATAATTCTCGGGCGTTTCATCGTTGCGCGACAGCGACGAACCCACACGTCCCGACGCCCCTGTCTCGCAGCAAAGTGTTTCCGTAACCACAGCTACGGACCAGCGACGTCTACGCGTCATCCCTTGCTCTCTGGCTCTTCGGTCTCTACTGGATAGCCTGCATCAACCCCGATGGCTCCCTCTCCTAGTCGTTCATCACTCTCATCTAATAATATTCTTTACCGCGCTAGAGCGAGACCCGAGACTCTTGTGGTAGATACAGCAACATCAATTATGGCCCCCCCCAGAGACCCGGAGAGCATCGTGGAACGGAATTTTCATTATTGGAATTTTCGGGGATATTAACGCAACGTCCAATAATTCATCCTGTAATCGATCTGTCCCGGGTCCTTTTTTAAACGGGAAAATTTTGATTTTTTTTGGGTAGATTAGTAGGCCTTTGATACCTAATGGATTACCATTTTGCCACCTCGGGGAAAAAACTGTAATAAAAATATATTATTTCTTCATGTTTTTTTTTAATCCAATAGTTGTGAAGAAAATTAAGGAACAATAATTTGTCTAATAATCGATCTGTCAAAGGTCTTTTTTTAAACGAGAAAGTTTTTTTATAGATTATCAACCCTTTGACACTCAGAGCATTACCATTTTGCCGCTTTGGTGGAAGAGCTGCTCGTTAATAGAAAAAGTATGATGATTCATTTTGCAATCGATCTGTCGCGGGACTTTTTTTTAATGGAAAATTATTGATTTTTTTGTTTTTAAAATTATTAATGCTGTAGTGTGCAATGGTTTACCATTTTGCGGTGTTAACGAAACAGTTATAAAAAATATAATTTCTTCATTTTTCTGAATCAGTTGTGACAAAATTAATTTAACAAAAATAAATTTAAGGATTCATCGGTAAAGAAAGTTTTTTGAACACAACTTCGTGACAATATTATTTTTTAATATTTGAGTGTAAAGAAAATTGGAAATTCATACTTGTGAAGTTGACTGACGAGGTGAATGATTTTTCTGCTCGAGACCTATGGCTAGCGAGAAATTTGATGATGGAGAGAAAAGAAACGAGAAGAGGAGAACGAGAGAGCCGGAAGTAGGCGTTTTGGTTTCTGAGACTCGAAGTTTCTAAATGTTAAGTTTATAAATAACGAAGGACCTCGCACCGCTGGTACACGAGATTCTCTCGTCGACACGTTGTTCCCTACTCGTTATTTAATTTTCTTTTTTTTCCCTCATTTTTTGTCATTTTTCTTTTTTCTCTACTTTTTTCAAGTTTTCCTGACACATGTTTATCTCGCGGTTACGCGGGTTGCGCGCGGGGACCGCGCGTGGAATATCGAGCGCGCGAGACAGAATGATCATTAGTCACGCACGTTGCTGCGCGGATAGGGCGATGGTGGCCGCTGTGAAAGCGTTCGGCTCCTCACGCGCGCCGGAAGAATGATGAGTTCTCGCGAGTGTCAAATATTCATGTGGAAAAAAAAAACCACAAAAAATCTCTCCGCTCTCTCCGAGCTATCGGCCTCTCTGCGGCCGTGGCTGCTTTTAATAAAGCTACGATAAATCATAACGAGAGCGCGGGCGCATCGCGAATGACAAGCGTGCGTCAATCCGAAAGAATTTTTGCGTGATTGCGTTAAATTCTCTGGGACTCGCGGGTGAAGTCTCGGCCCGGTCCCGCGGGTACGCCTTTCGTCTCGGCCGGGAGAAGATGGAAAGATTAATCGTCGATACACGGGAGTGAACGGAAACGAGGTGGATAATACAAGGCGCGAAGATATATCGATGTGAACATTTTTTAGTATCCCAATCTCGGATACAATTTTCGTTAACAAACATGTATAGAAAATATTCTTTGATAAATTTTTTTAAGCATATGAAAAGTAAACTGAAATTTGGGTTTTCAAAGCATGGGGGATTATCTAGTTTTGGTATAGTGATATAGAATTTATCCCCTCCTATATCTTGTTTCACATAAAAAACACGTTTTTCAAAATTTTCATGAAAAAAAGAAATTGAAAAATGTTTCGCACTGATATCTCGAATAAACAAGCATGTCATGAAAAGTTCATAATATTTCGTTTAGATGCTTGAGAGACACAGAATTTATAAACATTTACGACAAACCCCTGGTTTAAAGTTAAACAAAAAATATTTCCAAAGTTGAAGATACAATTTTTTAAAAATATCGTTCATAAAAAAAAACAAAAATAACCGACTATAAACAAATTTTAACGTAAAGATGACGCAATTTTCAAACATTACATTAAACTGAAAAAATTTCCAAGGTTTTCAGAAAAATTGACAAATAATTTTCGTAACAAAAAAAAAATAGGTTACCTTGTAATTTTTTGCAGCTTTTAGTTTTCAGTAATCTGTTAATAACATTTTGGAATTATTATTATGCAAAAACAATCTTTTCAACACCTTTCACACTCTCGATTTTACTCTCTAATTCCTCTCTCGAACTTGGGCGGCGTCAGACATAACGAAAGGACTAAACAGTAAACAAAAATTGTAAATTTAATATATCGGACTGGAAAATTTTTATGCAAAAACTAGTACATTAAATCTGTACAATTATGATGAAAAATTAAAGTACTTTTTCATTGAAATTAAAGTAAATTATAAAAATTACTTTCATATTAAAATTAAAGTATTTCCAATGTCTTTAAGACACTGGACATTAATTTTTCACTACAATGGTACACTAAATATAATATACCAGTTTGTGGATATAAACTTCCAGTCCACTGAATTAAATTTCATACGAATTTTTTTTTACACTATAGGGTAGAGCGGGGCAAAATGGGGCAACGGAGCAAAACGGGGTTTTTGGGCAGAACGTAATTTTCCAATAAGTTTTAGATGCCTGAATTCGCCCTATCGGATACATCAGGCTTTTCTGCCCACTTTTGCCACCTTGCAATCCAAAAATTATTGGTACATTTAGTTTTACCAATCAAAGAGTTTCTTAAAAAAAAGAAGAAAAAAAACATTGAAATACCCCTGTTTTATATCCCTATACCGAAGGCCCCATGAATTTCTTCAAAGTTGACACACATCGTGACTTACCCAGTTGCATTATATGCAGATTTTCATACCGTCGCATGATAATATTCATACCGGCTATCGCGAAATTACCGCGTTACCTAAGACCGCCCGTTAGCGTGCGTGCGTGCGTGCAGTGCCACAGCGACCACGTGAATGGATGTAATATCCATGCGCTCATCGAGAAGTGCGCGTTGCGGCGAGGAGGTTGGGTGGCGAGGCGGGGGGAGGGTGGCGCAGTAGGCAGCGCAGCAGCACGCAGGAGCCTCGGCCTTAATTAGCCTGCCGCGGTGTCCGGGCGCTCTTGGTTAATGCCCGCTCGCGAGATTCCTTGCCAGTTGTCTTCGGGCTCAAGCATGTAGATCCGGTGAGCGAAGCCAAAGCTCACCGATACGACTACATTACAACGGACACAATGGTATAAATCTACAAGTCCCGCGAGTCACAAGGGCGTAAGTCGCGCGTCAAAGCCATACGAGTTACGCCCCTCTGGTAACCAAGTCGCCGATGTATCGAACACTCCATACACAAGTTGTATTATTATTAAGTACGCCAGCAGAGCCGAGCGTGAACGCCCTCGATGTTATGTTGCACGGCGAACACTTTCTCCCCCGCGTTAGACGACGATATCGATAATGCCGACGATTTATCGGCGCGCAGCGGCCGAGGCGGGAGTACTGGAGGTTCTCTCTGCTCTAGCCGAGTTGGCCCAGATTTTACCAGACGATCATGCACAAGCCGGGCGGCTCAGACTCTCCTCGGTTACAGTCTCGGTTCTCGCTCGCGCGCGCCACGATTCTTCGATCGGTATTATAATATGTATCGGGAACGATTCACAAGCTCCGCGGCATGAATAAGCCACGGTTATAGGGTATTGTGTAGAAGCCAGAGATTTTAATAGGCACATGGGCGTTGGCGAGAGTCTTGGCTTCGTTGGATAGCACTGAAACGCAGAAACGGCAGTCAAAGAAACCAGGCTTGGCTGTTTAGGTCTGATGAACGGTAGTCGTTACGTGCACGGCTCGGCTTTTCTTAATCTCGCATTGTCTCGAGTGCTCGAGGAGGATCGAAAACGGGCCAATTTTCCAGCAGCTCCGTCGCGCTTTCGGGGATATATTTTTTTTT
>JAPYZD010003172.1:0-13730 GCA_030522725.1 Ichneumoninae sp. B BG-2022a
GCACAAACAATCTTTTCAGCACCTTTTATATGCTAGAATTTTTTCAGATTTTTTTCTCATCGAGAAGTGTTTGTAATGTTTGTCTTTTTTCTCTCGAACATAGGCGGCGTCAGTCATTGTGCTAGTACTAGCTTAAATAAATAAAGTATTCATTGACCATTCAGGACAGATAAAAAAACTTCACCGTAAAAAAAAATGGTGTGACTGGTGGTATATTCCATGGTTTCCGCCGGCGAAACCACCATTATTAAATGCGAGTACCGTGAAGCGGTGGTTTGCGTAGTTGTTTCGACAAAATGCTTCATAAACTTTTTGCCCAAAACCACCGTGGGCATTTCGAAGGTGGTTCGTGACGAATTCACGAATTCTTCGCACGAAATATTGCCCCGTTGAATTATGATCGACCGATAGTAATTCGATAATTTAATATCGGTACGAAACAGACATATACTCGCAAATATCGGACAGCAACGGGCACATGATACATTGGCGGTTCTCGGAGTACTTGAAGGAAGTGCTGGCGCTGACGGCAGCGGTTTACGAGACACCCTCGTTCGTGTTCTCCGATGGTCTGGCCGGAACGATATTCCCTCCGGTAAGTTATCGAGCGGACGACCGTACAATCGCTGATGAATGCCGAGTTCGTGTACCGAACACCGTTATAATTATTTGTCGTAGAATTCGAAAATCACCGTCAACGACTTTCTCGATACTCTCATGTCGGATCCCGGGCCACATTGTCTCATATGGCTTCCCTTGTATCATCGAATGGCAGCTGTTGAATCGGGTAAGCGTGTCCGAGATTGTATCGAACTGAATACGATTATGGCCCCGTGTATGCGTCGCTGACGGTATGAGGTAATTCGGAATCCTTTCCAGTGACCCACCCTATAATGTGCGACGCCTGCCACCGGGAGAACTTCACCGGTTTTAGATACCGCTGCCAGAAGTGTCACTCCTATCAGCTGTGCCAGGACTGTTTCTGGCGCGGCAAAGTATCCGGGACTCACAACAACGATCACGAAACGAGAGAGTACAGTAGCTTTGTGAGTAACGAATCGCGGCAATTAACGAGGTTGGAGCGCTTCGCACTAGTCAAATGACTGTTATATTTTTTAAAGGAATTTGTACAAAACTGTGAGCCTCTGTTGATTGTGGACTGTAATTTATAGTGCATGGTGATTTGTATTACAGCAGACGGGTTTAACTAAGTGAAACATTAATTGCAATAGATTTTTTTTAGAATTTTTTAGAAATAGAATTTTAGTCAAACTGTTATTAACCTTTTGAGCCATACATTTTAACACTATAAAAACAAAACTTAGGTATTTAATGTCATTTAATTAGTTTTAAAAAATTGAAAACTGAGCGAAAGTAAGTGGAACACCTCGTGTCCCACCGTGACGCAAAGAGTTGTTGGTCAATTTTCGACAAAATACATGTTGGGTCCGTTTTTTCAGAGAATAATCCGAAAATTTTGATCAACTCTGATGTACTACATACATCAAAGACTTGTACTACGTACAAGTCTTCTCACTTGTCTTCCTTAAAAGATTGTCTATAAATTCACCATCTAGATATTCGATAGTATTTTCTGTTTAAAAATTACAGCTTCTTCTTTATGAAGAAATTTCGTCGATTGACAAATAGAAAGCCGTCATCTTTAAATGGAAAATACTATCCAATGTCTGGATGGTGAATTCGTAGAGCATCTTTCAAGGAAAAGAATGCGTCGTAATACGCCAAAAACGAGCAAAAATTATGGATTATTTCTTTGAAAAAACTGAACGAACATGTTTTAAAAAATTAGCACAAACCAATTAATATTTTTGCAAATCCATTGGAATTAATAGTTTTCTGCGTTAAGGACATCTGCTGTAATACAACTGAGACCATCCACTATAATCAATAGATGCGTAAAAGTTCGTATAAATGACTTTAAAAATATAGCACTCATTTGACTAGCGTAAAGCGCTCCACCCTCCTTAATCTGAGCGAACAGTAGGGAAGGGCCGTGGGGCGGTCGAGTCGAGAGATACGAGACAGGGGAGTAAGGAGT
The DNA here is from genome assembly GCA_030522725.1 of Ichneumoninae sp. B BG-2022a. Lineage (NCBI taxonomy): Eukaryota > Metazoa > Arthropoda > Insecta > Hymenoptera > Ichneumonidae > Ichneumoninae sp. B BG-2022a. Next base: position 2,060 of record JAPYZD010003172.1, read on the forward strand.
GATAAATTTATTTCCCAGAAGTCGCCGAGCAAGCAAATTGGACATTCCCTACGCAAGAGCTTCAGATGCGTTCCCGAGAAAGGTAAAAACAGTCTTCCAAGGTTCCCGGAGCAACCGGAGAAAACGTTAGATCTGTCGCACATCGTGTAAGTAGCGAACGATGGAAGAGAGGTAAATAATAATTTTTTTTGTGTTCGCAAATTTTTCAATAATTAATCGCAATCGAATTCTCGAATCGCACAGACCACCATCTCCCCTACCGTCGCACAACGGTTTTCCAGATCACGGATTCATGCCGCCGTTCGACGCCGGCTCTATGGACAGTCGTTCCACTCTGAGGAGGTCAATATCTCGTATTCGTTAATGACTTTTGACGAAACAATTAATACCCGACGGGCCTTGAACAATTTTTTTTCAGTCTACCAATTCGGTTTAAAATAATCAAACATTATTGTACGTATTATATAGTATGGATAGTTCGAGATTGGACGACGAGCACAAGCTGATTGCGAGATACGCGCAGAGATTAGCGCAGGAGGCTAGAACTGTGGTAAGTCTATTGGAGCGACGTAGGATACGTATCTTTTAACTCTCTACTGTGTATGGCATTATTATTATTTTTCCTTGCCGGCATTACGAGTGAATTGCGGTCGGTGAATTGCGTTAATGAAAATAATTGAGGGTCTCGTTGATTCGTAACTCGATAGCCAAATTAATTGAGAGTTGACGCCTATTTCAACAGCCGCGTACCTCGTCGAGGATGTCACAAGCCGACCAGTCGGTGAGTACCGCGGATACGTGAAACGTTCTTCTCTACATTACACTTAATATTCTACGAAATGACTCTGAAGATATCACAGACGAGACTAAATTTTATCAAGCCATAAAATCTGTGTTTGGCATCGCACAAACTTCGCTCGGTGAATTTCACTTTGAGAATCCTCCAAGTGAACCATTTTTTTTAGCTTTTTTTATTTATCGACTTTATCATGAGCTGAGCCCAATTACATGACGACAGACAGACCAACCGTCAAAACGTACAATTTTCGAGTAGTTGAATCTGTTAAAAAATACAAGGATAATTTTCCCGCTAAATACGTATCGAAAATACACAAAGAATTGCAGGCGACGAATCGAACTATCAAAAACCAAAACAGCACATCAATCGTCCAATTTGCTGATAACTCCGGTTTGAATGTCTAATCTAGAAAGGTTTTCACGATACGCGAGAATCCACGCTGAAACTTGATAATTTTTATTCCGAAAGCAGTGCATTGCCAAAGACCCGCTAAAGATGAAATTTGACGTAATGCAGATATCTTTAGGGTCATTCTAAGAATAGTATGTACGAGTAGTGTGATTAATTTTTTTTTCTCTCGTGCAGCAGGGCAGGGCACCTTCGGACGCGAATCTGGCATCGCTGGACGCATCGAGGGCTCAGAGGGAACTCATATCACAACTCGAGGCAAAAAACAAAGAGATAATGCGCGAGATTGCAAGGTTAAGGTATACCTGTGTCGTTTAAATTCCTTTATATCAAGCCTCAACCTTGAAGTCATCCTTTCGAACCATCCTAGTGTCACGCATGTTATACTATTTTATGTTCGGCTTGACGTGCCCTTGGTTGCATTGCATGAACAGGCTAGCGAGAATAATGAATATTCGCAGCTCGTCATACAAAGGATCTTTTTTTTTTACCGAAAATATTTTTTTTACGGGAAATAATTTTTTTACCGAAAATATAATAATAAATAATAGTATGAAAGTAATAAAATATAAAAATAAATTTGTAGTATGAAAGGCGAACTGCGGATATTCGTATAGGATACTGACATAGATCAAACGAATACACGACAATTTTACATGAAAAAAATACCGCCGACACCGCGAGAAACAGTAAATTACAACATAATCTTGGCATAATTAAAATTCAATATTACGATACATAGAAAATGTAACAAGAACGGACGATACGTTTGTGTCCTTATCGATCATGCCGTGCGAATTTATTTTCACTAGATTACGGAAGAAACAGTAGAATCACATGCATATACATAACATCTCATCTGCGCTGTGCGTCACTCGATGTGATTCATGGTATTAACGTCAGCCGAGTTATTCGATCGAGTGACACCGTTATAAATTATTTTACCTAGGAGACAGCAGGAGATCGAAGCCGCCGGCTTGGAGAATCCCGCACTGATGTCGGAACTCCGGGCCCTGAGACAGCGAAAGGATGAACTAGAAAATCATCTGGCCACGTTGCAAGACTCCCGGAAACAGCTCATGGTCCAATTGGAGGGATTAATGAAAATGTTGAAAGTGAGTTTTTGTAACACATGCACGGGCACTTTTCGTGCCTGTAACGCGTGGCAAAAGTGGCGCTTTGGGTAAGGCGTGCGAGAAAAATAGGCACATTTATATCTCTACCACTCACAACTCTACACTGTAAAAAAATTTGTTTGAAAATTAATGAACAGTATTGGAAGCTTTTTCACATAAACCGTTTCTGAACTTTAAAACACATGTCTATTGCAATTTTACAATAAAATTTGTATTTTTGATGAACATTTTTGTAAATTTTGCACAAAAGATTTGTAATTTTAATATCTGGTATTTTTATTTTACAAGCAAAGTATATTAATGTTTAATTAATATGAGTAATGTCAGCAAATTTCAAGTTCCAGTACATTAAATTTACAATTTATTTTTACAGTGTACCAAAAACTCTCCCCGAATTTATATAAAACTTTACCGGAATAAAAAAAAATTCTCCCGGAATAAATATAAAAATTCGGGGAGAGTTTCATTTAAATTTGGGGAGAGTTTTATTTAAACTCCGGGAGAGTTTTATTTACATTCGGGGAGAGTTTTATTTCAATTCCGGCAGAGTTTTTGGTAGAGTTCTAATACGGTAGAGATGTTTTCTGGCAGAGTTGTTATCTGGTAGAGTTGTGAATGGTAGAGATATAAATGTGCCGAAAAATACGCCCGCACGGGTGCGGTGTGTGCGACCACTTCATAATCTGCGTATAATGTTCGCTTTACCGCACTCGTATCGCAAAGTACTGTTATTTCACTCGGTGCGAAAATTGCAGTTTGACGCACACCTCGTGTGCGTAGAATCCCCATTTTCACACCCTGTGAAATAAAACTTTGTAGGATACTCGTGCGAAAAACTTGTACCTTATGCACGAAAAATATTTTTCGTGTCTGCCGAGAGTGGCGAAAGTGGTGCTTTACAGCCAAGTGTACTACAAATACCCGGCGCACATCGGTCCGATCTTACTTTACGCACGCTTCAGCGTGCGTAATAGTACATTACGATACTAGTGCGATAAAACTTTTTCTGACGAGTGTGAGTTTGCCGCACGAGCCGAAGGTGAGTGTTGCAATCATACGAGTTCAGAAAACGTTTTATGCACGAGTATCGTACGAAATGTTATTTCGCAAGGTGTGAAAATGAGGTTGTACGCACGCGAAGCGTGCGTAAAACCGCATTTTACGCACCGAGTGAAATAATAGTACATTACGATACTAGTGCGACAAAACTTTTTCTGACGAGTGTGAGTTTGCAGCACGAGCCGAAGGCGAGTATTGCAATCACACGAGTTAAGAAAACGCTTTTCGCACGAGTATTGTACGAAATTTTATTTCACACGGTGCGAAAGAGGAGTTTTACACACGCGAAGCGTGTGTAAAACTGCACTTTACGTACCGAGTGAAATAAAGTAAGTAACGCTTGCTGTACAGCGGCACAATTAGCATACACGGAGCAGTACTGCTCGTGCATTCGTTACAAAAAATATTATACGATACTAGTGCGGTTACGCGAACATTACAGGCGGACCGCCAAGTAAGTCGCAGTTCACAGCAAGCGTGTAATGTTCGCTTTACCGCACTTGTATCGCAAATAACTATTTCTAACTCGCGTGATTGCAACACTCGCTTTCGGCTGGTGCTGCACGCGCACACTGGTCGGAAAAAGTTTTATCGCACTAGTATCGTAATGTACCGATCTCCCTCGTTTCTCGCACAAATAATAGTTCTGTGAAATGCGAGTGAGATGTTTAATCGATGAATTATTATCACGCAGAATCATCAGGCGTCGCCGCGATCCACGCCGAACAGTTCGCCGCGAAGTACGAAATCGCCGCCGCTACCACCGGGCGGCATGCCGAACAGCAGATCGGCACCGGCGACACCGGGCGGTCCTCTCTCCACGACGCCTCAGCAACAGCCTCAGCAGCAACAACAAACGAATCAGCAGCAGATGTCGCAGAACTATCAGAGCCCGGCACTGCCGACATCGGTAGCGAACATGCCCAGCAACGCGATGTTGGGCAGTCTTCAGAATCCCGTACCAGATAGTCTGTCGTGTGTCGGCGGCGACGTAAGGTAGGACGGCATGCGAAGAAAAGTTATGTACTATGTCCTCTCGTATTCGTTTCTGTTTTTTTTTCTTCCGTTGTACATTCGTCCGTACTGCCGTAATTAAAACGCCAGAATGAGCGAAGGGTGCGTCGATGAGTTTGTCGCAGATTCCGTCGTAAAGAGAAAAAAAAATAGCGATTCGAACGAATAATATTCGTACGACGTTCGAAAGACGTCACACGCGAGATTACACTGCAATGCCATCCGCGTCTGTGATTTATTCATAACGCGTTATATCTCCCTCCCTCCCCACCATTTACTCATCGATTCTCGTTTTGTTGCTGTTCGATAAACCCGGCTTTGTCCTTGTCATTGTTATCTTGAGAGTGCGAATGTTTAACACACGTTGCTTTAGCCCTACGTTTAGCAGCTCTATTTTATTTCGTCACTAAAATGAAATGTGTATTTGAGAATGTTATGGTTTTGTATGTCCGAATACCTTCGGCACATTCCTCGTCTATGCGCGATACAAGTAACGCGTTACTTGTTGTAATACGGAGCATCGTTGAATCTCACTTCGCTAGACACGCGTTAGGATGAATTAATTTGCTCGCACAGTGTCGGCTCTGTGCGATTAACAATAAACCCGTAAAAGAGAAAGTGCAATTCGTCCGGTGACCACGAGGTTCACCGCACGAAAAAAGACTGTATCAACGCTTCATAGATCAACACTCATGTGCCTGATTAATATATTACGTAATTCATACGATCGATCGTATATCAAACTGTACGAGGGAATGCATTAACTGATTATACAGCAAAGCGAACACGCTGAGTGCCGTGCCCTCATAAATATTGTAAAAAAAAATGCACCTCACTACACTCGTGCACAGTTTTATGGCTCCTTATTAAAAATTAATTATGCTCCCCCGATGATTTACAGTACCTCGTCATTGAGCGATTGTTGTTTTTTTTTTTTTTTACTTCTGTATCGTTTCAGCATCGCAAATATCATAGTCAATTTAATTTTTGTATTTTGACGTCATTCCATGAAAAATTCATTTGTACGCAAATTTTTTAAACGGTTACTGCATGAAATTTGTCAGTTTGGTAAAACGTAAAAGTTAACGATTCTCAATAATTTGTATAGAAAAAGAAGAAAAACATATTCTCGTAGAATTATCGTAGGATAACGCTTGATTGGATTAGTGACGATTATAGCATGTAGTATGTTAAAGATAGACATTTTTTTGTTCATTGTACAAAAACGTTACGGAGTTACGAAAGAAATTAAATAACGCGTGAAGAGTTTGTTAAGGCTTATGCAATAAAGGAAGAAGAAAAAAATAAAAATAAAAAAGGCATGCCACTATTATTTATTTGGATTGTTTTTGTTGAAAGTTGCTTCGCGCAAAGAAAATAGAGATTTTCGATGTCAGGTCTGCGTTCAGGACAAACAGCTTGCCAGGAAGCGGCTCCAGCAGTGCCAACAATAGTTTGGGACGATCCTTACGAAACGACTTATTGGTAGCTGCGGACAGTGTCACTAATGCCATGTCAACGCTCGTGAGGGAATTGAATTCAGGTAAGGTATCTGCGACTTTAACGCTTGCGGATTTGCAAGTATATTTATATATATATATATATTTATATTATATTCATTATTAAGAGACCTTGATTAGAAAAGAAAAATCGTAGAGAACGTCGGGGAATCTGAGATAGCTCCGAGAAGCTCGTAGCGAAATAAAGAGAGTAAAATTGAGACTTGTACGATATTCGACACGAGTAGAGAGATGTCGCTAGGCATCTGGTCCCATAAATTAGACAGGGGAGTACTTGTTCGGAGCATGTCGTTTAAGGTTTTTCCATGGCCCGTTTTATTACGAATCACACTAAAAAAAAAAAAACATATGAAATATAAATGTGTTAGCGCAGGCATGCCGCACAGCATATATTTTTAATCTTCTCATCTATTCATGAGCAGAGCTGGGCAGTACTTCAAGTACCGGGTACTCGTTTGGTACCGAGGTGGTTCAAGTACGTACTTGCAGTACTCAAGTACTTTTTAGTACTTCGAGTACTTTTTTGAAAGATTTCAAGTACCGAGTACGAGTACTTTTTATGTACTCGATGAGTAGCGTGACATCTCGTTTCTATTAATATACGATTATCTGTCTAAACTTTGCAATAAGTATATTTTTACAGGGAATTTATTTTAAAAATTCTATTAAGAAAACAAAAAGGGGTTCCTTCCTGGTCGCTTTTTTCATTAACCTTTTCATGATTTTTGTTTTCTATGAAAAAAGTGAAGAATATATTAAAATAGCCGCAGAACGATGAAGTACGAAAACTTCAAGTAGCCATTTTTTTTACAATAAACTGTGCGGTAAATTTTGATTATTTAAATTTGATGTGATGTAAATATTTTTCCGAAAAAAGATGCAAAGTATTTTGCACATGACTTCCTGATTTATTACATCTTTGGGCATAGCTTCGTCTATCGGGAAGCCAAAATCGATGAACAAACTTTCTCGTAAGAAACTATCCGCAAAATTATAATAAATGAGGACGTCATGTGCAAATAATTTATACCTTTTTTTTAAAGCCTAAATAACGCTTAACGCTACGAACCTAATTGGGAAAGGTACATGGTAAAAGTACTTGATATACTTCAAGTAATTCTCATACTTTGTACTTTGTACTCTGTACTTGAAGTATTTTTTGGTACTTTGCCCAGCTCTGTTTACGAGAAAGTGTCTCAGGCATGCCGAGAGTCTCGAAACAAATTATTTAGCTGACAAAAAACGGGCAGTTTTGAAGATCGGGTCTGTTCGTTTGAGAATACCCGATTCTTGAATTATTTTCAATACGCTGTACGCCAAATATTCTTTTCATTCGTTTTTTCACCCCGTTGACATTTATCCCGGAAGACCTCCAGTTATTAGCAGTGAAACTCGCTGACAAATTTTCCATGCAGATGTACATATCCAAAGACGTATTATTGTTACTCTTATACACACACTTGTCATGTAATTTTTCATTTATTAAAAACTTTTTTTACCTCTATCATCATTCACTTATAATAGAATAGAAAATTAGGAGATTATAGTCTAGCTGTAACACGGACTACACTGTTACGCAGGACGACCAGAGGTTTTTGTATTGTATTGTTTTTTTTTAACCAATGTCCCTACTAACATATCAATTGGCAATTGCAGATCTAAGAATTGTACAGACAACCCAATGTACCCTCGACAGATTACACACACAGCGCTAGTATGATCAAAATTTCGAGGAAAACCGACTCGACCGAATGTACCGAACGAGACGGACCGACGGACGAACGGACGGACGTAATCATACATATTCATATAGGCAAATTTTCATTCTCGATCGACTGTACAAACGAAAAAGAAAGAAAAAGAGAAAAAAAAAACAAGAGAAAAAAAAATACAAATAACACTCTAGACGTGTTGTGGAATGTGTGTGATGCACCGTCTGTGAATGTGTCCTGGTGCCTTGCAGACTCCGACCAGGAGGAACAGTCTCACAGCTCGGGGCGGCATAACATCAGAAAACCGCTTGGTAAGTCTGCGTTCGAAACAATCCTTTCAGGTGAATTAAAAAATATTTGGCGACGAGCGAAGCTATATATGCGCTACAAGGCTAGAAAACAAAAAAAAAATTATAACTATTATAATCTTAATAATTTGCAACGATTGTGCATTAAAATAATCCTTTTAACTCTGCTCGATGGACAACATCACTCTAGCGACCCGTTTTTACTGTACTATTTTCCATAGTGGCAAAGGTAACATTGATTTAAATTTTTTCATTTTAATATGCCAATCTCTGATAATGTGACCGACGCTCGTGCGCAATCGTCCGTGTGGCGCTCGATAACAATTCAATTTTTTCTTATCAAGACACACACATAGTGTATTCAAACAGATTTTTTTTCTTTTTTTTTCTCACGATAGATGCGACAAACCTGGCACCATTGTACGTACTATGCGCTTAGCTATGTTTCATTATTGACAGACTAACACTTCTCGTAGATGATTTTCTATTTTTTTTTTAAATCTACCGCAGCTGTAGCTCTACATAGCCGTAGAAATGATTTTTTTTTTTCAATTCTTCGTCACATATCATATCACCATACATCTTATGCTGCTGTTCAAGGTCGCCCTCCCCATTAACATTCGCACTGTTTTCAACGCAGGGCTATTTATCTGTGAAACGGGAAATAATCGTATATATACATAGCGAAATATATATATACACGCATTGCGATGTTAATAGTAAATTTGTGACGGTCTACATGTTTCCTATGTGTCCTTAGACTTCGAAGCCGGCGAGGACGGTGATGACAGTAGCGGAGGCGGAAATTCGTGGCGCGAGGAGCTCCAGCGTCGTTATCAGCAAGAAAACGACTTCCTCGCCGAGCTGCGGGCCCGCAACGCGAGCGTCTCGCAAACCCCGTCCGCGACACCGTCGAGCGAACAGGAACAAGAACGCGGCGAGAGGGAGGAGGCCGAGGGCGAAAAGGAGGACGACAGCGAAGCGAATTGGGCGGAAGCTGTTAAAAGATGGGTCAATCGATAAAGCTCTCGTTGCATTATATTCAAAAGCGATATCGGAACGCGATAAACGATACAACGATTTCCTTTGTACGACACGAAGAAAAAAAAAAAAAAAATGATAAAAATACGGTGACAAATAATGATTCCGTCGCGGAAAGGAAATACAGCTATCTCCAATCAATTCAATCGTTAATGTCAGATCTCGGGCATTAAAAACACATAGAATACTGAATGTTGTTATTGAAAAAAAAAGAAGATTATGGAAAACGGGAGGGAAGAGTGGGAGAGAGATTAGTATTCCAAATCAAAAGACTAAAATTGTGCGATTGCCGTATGTAGAATGATTACTGTATAGCTTAGAGGAAGAAATAACGAACAAGTCTGAATCTTCGCTCGTTACGTTTAGATGTCGAAAAAAAGAATTATCATCGCATTGTCAAAAAGCCATTAACAATAATGTCATAGTGGGAAAAAGAAGGAAAAGAAACATGAAACAAAATAGCAACCAGTGACTGGGTGAACGAGACCGATTTGCACTCTTCGTGAAACTTTGACCAAACTTAAACCTAACGTGGTAAGTGAGCTGATTGATTAAAAAAAAAACAACAACACATTTTTTAACTATTGGTAATGCATCGAAAAATCGCGTAGAACGCTTCATATAATAATACGAGATGGTTTTCTATATTGGTAGATTGTTACAATTGCTACCGACTCGGACCCAACTATTCCATTCGACAAGTATACTCTTTCATCTAACAATAATCTGTGGTTAATTGCTAATCTGCTCTTCGTATAAGTATAGTGAAATGCGGAATTAGAAAAAAAAAGAAAACGTTGCAAACTCGAACATTCGAGCCGCGCTCTGTGCGAGAGACATATTTCACTTTCAGGCCTAAAAAAAAAGGAATGGCATGCAGGGGCCGGCGGAGCTCGACCCGCGATCGTCTATCAACTCTCTCACTTTACCACGCATATCTCTTAGTAAGCTATTTAAATCGAATCGAGAAAACGCTTTAAAAAAATTTGATCTTGTATCATTTTGTGCAGTAGATTAAAATAACGTAGAAAATATTTGTACAAAATATGTCTACTAACATCATACCATAAATCCTTCATCGACTCTCTAAACAATTTCGCATGTACCGTCGAATATAGCTTGGCCATGACAATACATAACGAGTGTCGATGACACTTTCGCATTTACTAAATATACAACTATTATACTATGGAATGAATTCGCACAAATTTCTAGCAGCTGATATATATATATACATATATATCCTGCCCATCCGACGAAATTAACGTAAACCGGATGTTCCTTAATTCATCCATTTCTGTCGCTGGCTGCATTCGGGATACATTTTAGAGAATAATAAAAAAATGCTCTGTGTAACGTCACTTCCGGTTTGAAAATATCATTTTTCGATCGCAACTGACGTCATTCTGGAAACTCGTCATTTCCGGTTAGAAAATCTCATTTTTCAACTAGAAGTGACGTCATTTCGGAAATACGTCACTTCCGGTTTGAAAATCTCATTTTTTTGACCGCCAGTGACGTATTTACGGTAAATACTCAGATTTTCAAACCGAAGTGACGTTTCACAGAGGACATTTTTTTTTAGTCTAGAATGCATTTCGAATGCAGCCAGGGACAGAAACATGTGAATTAAGGATCACAAGAAAGTGGGTAAAAGAATGTGTGTGCTACGTCTCAAATGTATTTGGAATTCATCTCGAATGTAGCCAGCGACAAGAAACGGATGAATTTAAGGAACACATGAAAAGCCTCTGTTTATATTCCGCGAAAAAAAAGCGCTCGTATACGACCCGTGTTAGAGAGACCCTTATAGATGACAAATGAACATTCGATTCTGTAGATACTTATGACGAATATGGTTAAGGTAACGAAGCCCGAAATAAATCATTGAGTCGCAAAAAGCTTTGGATGTTTGACACCCGAAACGATTACTGAAGTGCGATATTTCATTTTTCATCATAGAAAAAAGCCAGCAATAAAGCTAACGGAGCAAACGAAAATAGCGAATCCGACGGTATGGTCACGTCTCAGGTTGCGATGAGTACGGAGCCTCGATTTGTCGAAAAAATTATCGACGTAACGATAGACACGATCCAGAATATTGTGAGTAAGATGGCTTTTTCATGGGTGACTCGGCTGCGCTTTTGAGATTAACGGAAGGCAAACTGCACATCAGGTACGAAAAGATCCAGTGACTGTGACGATCCTCGTGTACCACGGCGAAACTCTGCTGGGCGAGAGTAACCCCCTGCGGATTGAGCCGGATTTCCGGGAACCACCGCTGAGTCACCCGATCGATTACCTAACACGATATTCTATTACTGTAACCGATCGAAGTGCCGTCGACGCTGCAGTTTCCACCCCTTTACTCAGTGAGAGACTCAGCAGCTTGTTGTGAATATAAATAAGCCTATCTTCCCTAGTGGAACTGGTGCAACCACGGATTCGGGCTTGCATCGTAGTCGCAGTCGCACTAGGGTTGACTAGACATGCATCCACGAGTTACAATGACTATGACGAAACTCCGGGTATACTGAAATGAGACTAATCGCTTTGTTCCAACTTTGAACCTTTGAGCAACCCTGTTTTGATGGACTCGAGTAATCTCCATGCAACTAAAAATCAAATAAATAGACTATAAAACGATGGTTGCAAGGGTTACAGAAAAACGACG
>JAPYZD010003173.1:0-13726 GCA_030522725.1 Ichneumoninae sp. B BG-2022a
TCTTACCCAATTTCGTCTGTGTTTAAAGGGGCGGTGTTCGCAATTCCGTGCATATTTCTGCTAGAAATTTTTTAACTAAATACCCAAGACTAGGTTAATGATATACCATTGGATGCCGAAGCGGTTAGAGTCTCGGGTTTGTTGGTAAAAAAATTAAAAAGGGTTTTTGTTACTTTTGTCCCCGGTCTCCCTCTAATATCAAACGTCGATCAACGATACTATCCGATTACCGATCGTTGGAGCGGGAATGAAATAAAAGAAAACTCCGATACCGGGTTAATTGCGATGGAAAATGAGGGTCGATGGAGTCGAATAATGTGTAATAATGGAAAAGCTGCGCGGTTCCTCATTACGCGATTATCGAAGCTAAATACAGGGAGCGTCGAGCGTGGCGTTCGCCGTTACGACAGGAAAACCACGGCGGCCGACGGGTATAGATCCGCTCGTGTAAACCGTACGCTGTAAATCTGGAACCTCCGTGGCCGCTGCCGGGCTGGTTATATAATAAATCGGTCTCGTTAGCAGGGAAACTTTGTTTTTGCGGAGGGGTCCGCGGCGCTCATTAGATCGCCACGGTGTGCGCGACGGTAATTAGAAGTTTTAGTATCCGCCCTTGCGTGCTCGCGTTCGCCGAAGCCGGGCTCGCCGAGGCCCGCGCGGCCGTCTCCCGGCAGCAACCCGGCCACTCCGGCGCGTTGCGTTTATCCCGGTAATGATGTTGCCCCTGGTGCTATAAGTAAAATGGGCCGACCCGTTCGTCGTGGCCGATTACGCCTCGTCGATATCGGCCGCGATCGCGATCCTCTGCCGCACCGCCGGGCCGGTGGGAGAACGGGCGGGCGGGAGGTGAGAGCGGGCAAGGAAATAGACGGGATAAGAGATAGAAAGTGGAAAAAAAATAAAACAAAAAAACAGGAGAGAACATGAAGATATGAACGAGACCGAGCCAATTATCGTTTTTCACGGAATTTTTTCTCCACGAGCTCATTTGGCATCGCCCCACCTCCTCACCGACGAGGTATCCGCCATTGTTTAGACCGTGCTGATACGCCGACCCGCTGATAATAACGCAATGCATAAAATTTCTTTTTTTTTTTAACACACTACCCGACGGTACAATATTTTAGCTTCGCGTACGGTTGAACGAGAGAAACGGGAACGCTGATAGTGTATGCTGATGATTAAGTATGGCATTCGTTAGTTGCGGAAACGAGGGAGAGAGAAATTCGCTATACGAGGAGTACGGGAAGTACACCCCGGCAACGGTGAAAGAAGCTCACGGAGTAACTGACCAGTGAAACAAATAGGAGAAAGATAGTTGAGGCGAGCAGGTGAAGATACGAAATGGGAATGAAGATATACAAGAGAGAGAGATAGAGAGGGGGAGGGAGGGGGGAGTGAGCGCGAGAAATTGCTCGAAACAGGGAGGGAGTGAGTGAAGGGTGAAGGGTGAAAAGGAGTAAAAGGGGCTTAGGGGTAAAAGCCCCTGTCGAGGGAAAGCGCGGAACGTTGGGGTAAGATATATATATATGTATATATATATAAATATATATATATTGGCCACTATGGCAAAGAGAAGCGAGAAGTGAGAGCGGGGTGACGACCGATGCGGGGGCGAAAGTGTGCGGAGGGTGGAAACGCGAAAGGAGGTTCCGGGAGAAAGGGTGGAGTTTGCTAATTACGCGCGCTCTCTCTAATGAATAAGCTCTAATGAACCACTTTCTGTTAATTAAAGGCCGCCTCTATCCCTCTCTGCTGTAAGGCTCACCCGGAACCCGCTCACGGTCTTGGCAACCCTCTCGCTCCTGCAGCTTCCACCGTAACGTTGCCACGGGTGGTGCTGCTGCTGTGGCCGTCCCTCATCCCTTTTCGCGTTCTTCCCGCTCCCGGGCCCGCGCTCTCTTGCTTGCCCTCCGCATTCACATCCAACGTCCAAAGGAGAAGAGGCTTAGGGAAAAGAGCTCGAACGGAGAGAATTGCCGGTGCGCCGACGAGATACGCAGAATCCCGGAGACGAGAGGTATAGATGAAAATTATCGTAGTTATTACTGCACTGTGCGTTTGTTGGCTTGATTTAAGAGACAAAAAACGTATGAATCGTTGAATCGGAGTGTCGGTGCGAAAAAATTAAATAATAAGTGTATCGATGCGAACCAAATTGAAATTTTTCGATTAAACATTAGGGATTATTTCACTAAAGTGTCCACATTCGTCTATCAATTTTCGGTAACGGAATGTAATTCTTCAATCACGCCGATAGGTAAGTACACTGAGAAACAAATATTGTAAGATATTTAATGTACTGGTACTGGAAGTTTTTATGCGTAAACTGGTATATTATATTTTATTTTTAATTATGATGAAAAATAAATATAGAGTATATTAAAAACTTTAGAAATACTTTATGTTTAATAATCTAATTTACTTTTACTATAAGAATACTTCATTCCACAAACTAGTTTAATTTCGGTGTGTAAGTCCATTAATTTTTGTTAACAGTGTAAAACATTGTTATATTGAACGCTTACTCGCTTCAGTCGATTAAAAGAATGTCAATATAAACAAAAATATTTGTTGTACCAACCAAATAACGCCTTTCTAACCATTTATTTTTCTCAGTGTAGGCCAACAACTGTTGCTTCTGAACAATGTAACGGCAAGCGCCGAAATCGGCATGCAACAGTTGCTGCGTATTTAAATTAACTATCGCGAATAAGTATGCGCTCAGTTGCCGCGCATGCGCAGGCAAATTTAAAAAATTCTATTCCTGTCGTCAAAAAAATAGTCTTTTGCATTAATGCAATACTTTGCGAAAGATCAAAGAAATTTGACAAATTTCACAGAGCATAGCTTCGAGTAAAACTGTAATTTCGCTAATTATGAAAAAGATCCGAGATTGTCAAGAAAAAGGTGGTCGAGTTGAGAATTCCTCGGATATGCGTTTTGGCGCATCGACCTCCGTGTATCTCGGTGTCGGCATTGCCGAACGGCATTATGCTTGAGCTATGCAACCGGCGGCAAGTTTACAATAGCGTTACGGCGATAGAAATCTGCGTTGGGTCTCATGGGCGCGGCGTCTGAAATATCTGATGGACCGAAATAGTTGGGGGCGAGTATGGAGGAGCTCGCGCGCGAACGAATCTGTGCACTCCCCTACGTGTATGCACGACGGTGCGCATAGTGGAGTCCATCGAGCCACACGTACCGCGATCACTCTTCGAATGCCCTGCGGAGACCTTAGAATTCTACGGGTACGAACGACCATACCGAAATACCGCCGTGAGAGCGGGGAATTCGGCGGTCAACGGTGACCACCAAATTTCTCCTCTACTCATTCCCCGTCTGGCGCTCTATCGATCGAAAACGAAAATTCTCTCGTATCGGTTGTTAATTCCGTAAATGGGATATTTTTATGAAATTTCTGTCAGTACGAATACAGCACGACTTACACCCACCTGTCTGGAGTCTCTGAAAGAAAATGTTAAGTCCCTGGAAAGCCTCAAACGAACCGTCGGCCACTTTTTCCCACGGAGCAGACGTGTTGCAGAAAAATATGTGTCGGGCTCGGAAAATTCTGCAAAAAAGGTCTTAATACGCTCATACGGTGATCTGGCAATGTACTCAGCAATGTATGGGGAAGACCGGGGCAGAGTGGAAACATGGGGCAAAATGGACCATCTGGACGAATTTTTTGCGAGACATAGGGAAAAAGTCTCGTCTATTCACAGTAGTCTGATCTAAAATGGAGGACACTGGTCCGTTTTGCCCCGCTCTTCCGAATACGGCTCAAGTTGCATCCGGAACATCTAATTTACTCGCATTACGCAGCACCGTCTCACTGAAGCACTCCGCGGAGAAGTGTAGAAAAACATATTGACACAAATTTTTAAAAATAAAAAATAAATAGAGGTATGAATAGTCGACGAGGCGAAATGCAAGCTACCCCGATACCCGGAAGCTGCATAGGGCCTGCGTTAAAAATAAAAAAAATAAAATATCGTAACCACTTTTCCCCAAGCAGTGCAGCCTCCTTCACCCTTTTATTCGATTTTTTCGGAAGCAACTTTATAATCGAGGAGACCGACTGAGCTCCCTCCCCCGTGTTCCCCATTTTACGGAGTCGGAGCTTTCAACATGGAGAAGCAATGCGATTCGCGTGATGTTCGAGGCCCGCCGGAGTGAGGAAGAAAGAGAGCTTCAAGAGCCGCCGACGATTGTCGAGAGAGATGAATTTATAGCGTAAAACACGTTATACCGAGCGAGAGGAAGTGAGGAACTACGACGAGGGGGTATGATTGCCGGGTCCGTAAGGTAGAGAGGCGAGATAGAGAGAAAGGAGCCGAGCGACTCAGAGCGCGGTAATTAACTTCGTTCATTAGCTGAAATTGTTTAACGCACCTCCGACCACTCGCCTATTTATGCATGATATTCACCGGGGGGGCGGATGGGAGGGGGGAGCGGAGGATCTGTAGCCGGGAGGCGCAGCGGCTGTACGGAACTCGAGGTACCTGGCAGAGCGCGGTACTCTACGTTTTCCCTCCTCATCTCGTTTCGACTACCCTTTCGCCGTTGGTTCACCTCTCAGCGACGACGAACCATCCACCTTTCGCTTCTTCATCTTTCCCCATCTTTTTCTCCGTGGCTATATAATTTATATATCTCACTCGGTCGCTCCCGCTGCCGCGACCCTTCGACCTCGATCCTTTCACGAACCATCGGCGGCAATGACTTTTTCTCAAACTACGGAGGACGGATAAAAAAAAGTTACCTCGACTTCGTTAGATTGGATTTGATTCAGCCCCTGGCGTAATTCGTGCCATTTCCGGAGTTGATTATCGAGAAAAAAATTACCCTGACTCCTACAAATTTTCGTTTATTTATCCACTCGGTATAGAATGTGCAATACCACTGAAGATCACGAGAATGCGTCAGCGTGCCGATAAAACACTGTCTATACGGTGTTATTTTCATCCGCGGGGTTCGAGCGGATGGAATTTAATTCCTGAAATAAAATGAGCAAGATAACGATTCGAGGGGGCGATGACAAAAAAAAGGATGAAAGAAAAAAAAAACTAAACAAGTCACGACTTATTTTTCATTAGTGCGACCCCGAGTGAGAGCTAATCCCGGCTCAATTATACTTTCGCGGGAGCATTTAATTTTTTGCCTTTCGAGACAGTAGGGAGAGCCTCATGGCGTATGCCCCCTCCCCTCCCACCCCCCTTCGCCCCTCTTGCGCATTCCATCGTTCTCTATCTGTCTCACTCGTTTCGTGCCATTTCAAGCGGTTAATATATTCCGGTATTGTTATTCGTACTCCCTCTTGCCACTCATTAGGGAATCCGTTTGCGAGTCTCTGTTTTTGAACGCTCTATATTTACAATTCAATTTGCTTTGTACAACCGGAGCGAGATAGAGACTCGTCGGTCTGACTCTATATACCTCTGTACTTTTTTTTCCCTCCCTCCCTCTCGCGTCCACCCCCGTCGAGCGAACGTTGGCCGGCCGACCACCTCTTCCACCCTCCGCACGGTATACAGCAACCCCTGCCAATTCGAGCGAGTGCCCGTGCACGAACTCGAGGCCGGAGGTCCACCTCTTCCCTCGCGCATCGGCGTCTCGGGATAATTTATTTTTTATTTTATTTTATTTTATTTTCAGCCACTGCAACGACACAATGAGATACAGCGAATGCCGTAATCTACTCCAGAAATATTTTCCTACCGCTACGGGAAAGATAATTTCGTAGCATAGGCCCGTAAAAATAAAAACGCAGAGGCTTTCGCAGCTGTTGTGGGAAGAATAATTTTCTTTTTCTATATCTGCGGTATTTCGCGGACGTGGTAAAATCCGATCTGTGAGTTTTAATAATTCGGTCGATTTTCGAAATAATATGGAGCTAATGTGTAGAGAAGAAAAATGTTTGTAATTGTAATGCACTCTTTGTCGGAGTCGGATATTCGCGTACGGTGGTCGGCAACACCCGCGGGGTGAGAACGGAGAATGTGGGCACGTTGGTGGCGCAGCGACGGGATAGAGAGGAACAGCGACGCGAGGTGTTCCCAATGCTGGAAGCGGAAAGGGATGTGCGTCGGGAGGATGGTCGAACGGGCGAAGCGGAGCCGGGGGGACCGACACAGAGCTTGCATAGTAGGTGGGAGTGCGGTCCCCCGTAATCCGCTGATGGACGCATTTACTGATTACCCAAACCCCTTCCCCATCCCCCCAACCGTCCGTTCCCCTCTAAAGCTTTCGCTTGTACTTCTTACTACAGGCTGTCCCAAACTCGATGGGCCTGTCGCATCGGAGACACAAGGAACAAATTTGCCGCGAGAAATCCTTCAGATTTCTCTCATTTCTGCAATTTCTGCAAAATTGGAAAAACTAAAACATTTATTCGCCAATTTTTCTTCATCGTTAAATATGGTCGTGAACGGATGTTCTTATTTCATTCGGTGGAAAAATTGCGGTTTTGAACGCACTTCGCGTGCGTAAAAACCCCATTTTCACACCCTGCGAAATAAAAATGTATACGGTGCTCGTGTGCAACACGAGCTGTTGGCTCGTGGTGCAAACATTTTTCGCAACAGCTTCGTAATATACTGTTTAATGCCCATTAATTGTTGGCTTAATTAATTGGTTATGCGTATTGACACTATGAGCTTAAATTTTAGTCAGGGGGAAAAGTCTGTAAATTTGTTCACCTGCTTTTGCAGTCAACTTGGGAAAAATGTCTAATTTTTTGAATTTATAATTCGAAATGTTTTGCCGAGTCGATAATACCAGTTAATTTGCAATAAAGTTAATAGGACGACGTAACGTGATTACGTACCGTGTGTGTTTTTATCGAAACCGCTGCGTAAGGCACGGCAGTTACGTGCAATGAAATATCGTTGCGTGATATTTATCCAAACGGCACGTAGGTCGAGAAGTATGCTTGATAGTAAAAAGTGTTGAGAGCCGCGTCGTAGATATCGCTCGTCGGATCCATCGAAGCGAGACCCATTAATGCGCCCAGACACTTGTGAAATTTTTATCATCTCCCGCGGTTTCCTGCCCGAGTCTGGAAAGGATCATAGACATATCATCCCAGGAGCGTTTTATACGGACGATAAAGCTGAGTAGTACAAGACCCAAGTTTGTTAGGAGATCCAAGGCCTTCCGCGGCACACGGCACGCAAAGTAAATTTCTTTTATCGTCGTGATTACGTCGACCGTTATTATAGACTCAGCGCACATAATGTGTACTTAATAAACATCCGACGATAATTCCCCGCAAAGGGTCGGCAGATAAAACCGGGATGGCTACCGGAGCCACGAAAAATAAGTTCGCCCGAGGATGTGTACGGGAGAGGCTATCGTAGGCTTGCGGTTTTGTCCGCGGAGGCACGTGACAAGAGACTCGATGTACCGGGCTCCTGCACATACACAGCCTCCGGTACTGGTGGGGCCCTTTCTCGACGCCCGGGCTTTGAATTACGTTTGCCTCGATGACCACGTAATCGATTTAACCTCCATTATGTTCCGCAAGCAAGTGCCTGCAGCAGAAACGGCACCGCCTCCCGCTACTCTACAGCCACTGTTGCGACTTCGTGGCGGTCCGCTTTTGTGTGTCTAATACCGTGTGTTCCTTAATTCATTCGACGTCAAGAAAAAGCGTTCCTTTTCTCTAATGACTTATGCCGGATTAGACCGAACGGCAGACTGGATGAATTAAAGAATGAAAAAAACTGAGATTTTCAAAACGAAAGTGACGTCATAGAGAAAAATGTCATATCTGGGTCCATGACGGCTTCTCCGGCAAAAATCTGGGGTTGTCGGACCTGAAGTGACGCCACAAAAAAAAATTGGAAATTTTAATAACCTTATCAATCGTAGATTTGCTGAATTAATGAGGAACGTTGTTAAGTCAATGATATGCGTCCGGGTGTATTAAACCCCTTCCTGTCCGGGTTTAATACATTGTACTATCCGAGCTATGAATTGACCAAGATCACACTTGCTTCTTGTAGCCGGGCGCAGCTGAATCTTCCGTGATATAGTGGCTCATCCTACAGCATTATGTACGGTGAATAATTGTAGTAGTGCGCCTCGGAAGTTCACGGTGCACTGGATCCAAGAAAGGGCCCCGCGAGTCGGTCGTGGCTGTTTCTGTTGGCTGTTACTGCCAGTTTGTTGCCGAGCGGAGAAGTTTGCGTGCGAAATGCCGACATCGGGTGAGAAAGGGAAGGCGGACCCGAGGACATGATAATTGTAGTAGTAATTACATAAAGGAGACACAGTACTCGGGGTGGGGGGTTATGAGGGGGTGGGGATGGCGGAGGAAGCGCGGATGGGATGAAGAACGAGAAATGGCGACGAAGGACCGCGGCGACGTGGAAAAGGCGAAAGGGAGACGGAGAGAATCCGGTTACCGTGAACGTCGGAAAACGAGGAAAAGGGATAGGGAAAGACGGAGAGACTCCGGAATAGACTCATGAGACGTACTAATTATCTCACGAATAAAATCTCATTAAATCCCTGAGACGGAATCTAGCTCCCCGTCGACAACACACCGCCTTGTGCCACATCCGCACACCCGCACCCCTCTGTTGTGACTCGCGTTACATCCAGACTCTTCCATGTTTCCTCGTTTACCCCGGAGCAGTCTGCGAGGCTTCTCACCCTGCATTCGCATATCCGCCTCCATTCTGCAATATCCCGAGACAATGCCAACGCAATCGTCTCAGGACAATTCACTCGATTTACAATAACTTGCCGCACTGTGCATCGAATAAATGAGGAGGCGCACGAGTCTCACATGTTTCCGGTTTCCGGGCTTGAACGCTCATAAACATCAATATAAGTCGATGATTACAAAAAGATTCGCTACGATGCAACTGGATAACATAAAACCGCTATGTATAAAACCCGCTCAAAACATAATACGTAAAGTTAAACACCCGTCACATACAATATACCAGAAGCTCGAAATAATGAATAACGAAGAAGTCAACTGAAAAAACGTGTATCAACTACACACTCACTCAACGTAAAAAAAAGAAAAAAAAAATCTTGGATTATATGAACCCGTGGCTGAAGGACTTAGGTCGATAGCCAATTGGCAATATATTTATACTCCCATGACAACTTACACTATGTAAATGCTATGTACCAAAAACTGTTCCATCTGGAATATTGTCAATAAATCCACTACTACTAAGTCGATGAGAGACGCGGAGACTCTTGGATCATTTGCGAACGCTTAGGGAAACATTTTTTCGGTCGGGTTCGTCGATAACGCCATTTGCAGATGCAATGAAGTCTCCATAAAATGTCATTAGACTGCAAACAGCCGGCTGAGTAGCGACGATTTTGGCTCCTGAGAGCAATCCCGTTCCGGTCGGTCCAGCAGCATCGCCAGCAGCACCACATAGTCCGCATTCTGCCAATCTATCGAAACGAGGAGTGACGTTTATTGAATCACCCGAGATAGCTAGGCTACCCATCCGAGCCGGCGCTGAATGCTGTGGCGTCGGTCCAGAACCTAGCACGAAACCTGGGTGTTTTTGTTCCTTTTTTTTTATTACCTGCCCTCACGTTCGCAAGCGCGCACAGTAAAAATGCGCGAAAGTTCGATAGCCGCGGCTAGTGAAGCGACGAGGGGCCGATGGAGAGATTGAGGGGATTGCATTTCATTTAATATTTTCGGAAGGACGAGGGTAGCGGAGTCGCAGCCTCAGTGGCAAATAGCCGAGACCGAACCGGGTGGCAGGCGCCCGGACACTTGTCAGTCCGATAATTATCGGCGTGACTGACGTCGAGGCCCTCGGCCCCCATCGTTTATTAATTAGTCGTCGAAAAAGTGCCCGGCCCGTCAGGAGCAATGGAGTTAGAGAATAATTTTTTTTTTAAACAACCCTCTCGCGGCTTCGTCTCTCGCTTTTTTGAGCTCTAGTTCATTCGTCCTGTCGTTCGGCTGGTTATAACATTTTTTAAAATCTTTTTGTATTTCCCAACACCGACAGATATACGGAATATAAAGCCGAATCCCATCACTCTGTAAATGATTCCCGTCTATTATCGTGGTTCGCCACGCGAATTTTTTTTTTAAATTCATCTTTCCATCGCCGTCCGGCAGAGTTTCCCAACGCGACCGAATCGTGAAACGAGCATTCCCTCGCGACTCACTGCAACCGTAATAATATTATTTATTAGCGATGTACGGGTCTGTGTGTCTGTGCGTTTGTCCGGTCCGCTATAAATGTCCTGCCAATGCCCGCCACAAGCGCGCTCGAGGATAAGTGTACCCGAAATTATATTCGGGAATGCAAGCTGGTTAATGCGATTAAGCTCTTTCGATATAGCGGCGCTGACAGTTAATGTCCCTGTCGGGACGCTGATCACTCCCGGTCCCTATAAAATTTTTTTCGAAAACTCGTCGTTCACTCGGACGAGCCGGGGGAGGAAGACTCTCGCGACTAGACGCATCGAGACTTTTACGTCTCGCTGAAATTCTCACGTGTTATATTTTTAACAGGCAATAATATCGTCTGGACGCTATGCCGCACAGACGAAAATATCTTTACGATCTTTGAGAGCGAGATACTCAAAGCAAGTAATGTAAATGGAGATGAATATATTACACAGTACCGTACCCGGAAGCTCACATAGTTGCGTGCATCCGAGCTAAGTCGCGGCTCGAGGCACGATGTCGTAACTAGTCGTCGCATTCTCGCAGACGGTGACGAAAGTTGCAACATAAAAGAGCCATTTATTCTGTAGTGAGGATAGTAAAAAAAATAAATTTGTAAAATCGGAGTTCCGGTAAAAAGTCGTTTGTCGTATACGAACTTGTGTCGCTGTTTGTCTTGTCATTAGCATTTTCATTTTAACCAACTAAGCGACCAATTAAAATTCGTCGATTGCCAACTAATCGATTGGCTGGACCAACCAATGAATTCGATTGCAACAGACAAATTTTTTGGCCCAACTGTAAATAAATCTTCTAGAACGAATTATTTTTCTCCGTGTACTGCGCATGTATGACAAGACAGTAAAAAAAGTTGTCGTTATCAATAACTGAGAAGCATCTAGCAATACAACCCCCAAACTATACTCACGAAGATATACTACGAGGATGGTAAGACTCGAATTTTTTTTTTCTTTTACGTCCCGCACCTGGGCTAAAAAGATGCTCATCTCCGAGTAACTTCGCTCATACCATGGCCACTGTAATCGTAGTGTATACGAGCAATATTCCTCGCCGCTGCACACGTCCAACTATAACACCCGACGTGTCTGTCTCCTCCTTGGCGGAGCTTTTAAATATTGCAAGAGGCCATCATGCCCGGTGAGCACGTGTCAATACGGCTGTTGGAAAAATTTACAACGCCCCGCGGAATTCACGCCGGTGGAGCATCCCTCGAGCCGTCCTGCATAACGTGTGTGCTGGATGGAAGGGCCGACAGGGGGTGGGATAGATAGCGAGAGATCGAGCGTGTGTTGGTCGCAGGAAAAAAAAACGCCGGGGCAAGTTTCTTCGTTGGATCGGCCCGCGGGACGTCTCGTCATGGTTCTCTAGCGTGGTCGTCATGGACAGTTGGCAGCGCCGTGAGGATCCTCGAAGAGGCCGTTCCGCGACTGCCGTCGTTGCAACTCGAACGTGAGCCTAGGCGAACATGAAACGTGAGTCAAGAAATAAAAAAGTCAACTGGCATGCAAATGCCCGTCGCACGTATCCCAAGAAAAACCCTCAAACCGGTGAAAGATGCAAGACCCGGCCGGGAGAGTTTAGGCTCCGTCTTTGCGAGCCAAGCTAACATGTTCTACCCTGTGTCCACGTGAACGTGAGCGTGTTCCACCTATGTCGAGAGTACTAACCTACGTCCCGAATAGCGCGCTCGCCGAACTTGCTCCTGTGGCGCACGAAGAAAAGACAGGAGGAGCAGTAAAACGCGGCGGGTCGTTGTATACCCACGGTGTTTACTGCCTCATCTCGCCATCTACTGCACCTTTTTCTCGCGCCTACCATCGCGAGAGACAATTCGAAGAGACCACGGAAGCCAAACTTTGTTTTTTGCTCCTTGGCATCGCGTCTGCCCTCGTTACCGGGCTTTCTTCATCAATCAAGCTCATGCATAGAAGACACGTCCGCGCAGTGCCGTCTGAAGTCAGTCGTTTTGCAGCCGGCTTCTCTTCCCGCAGAAAGCTCGCGCAGCGATCAATGTCTCGGAGTCCAGCGAACCGGAGAGGCTGGTTAATTTATCGTTTATCTGTGGGAGCGAAGCATTCTTCATAACACTTATTTTTGTCACCTGAATCTCATTTGCGGATTCGCGGTAATCCTTTTTTCTAAGTTAAGGAAGGCGCAGCACCGAGAAAAAGAAATGATTGGATTAAGCATATGTGCGGTGACGTACGTTCAAAGGTGTATTTTGTTGGTCCAACAAATATGTTTGTATCAATCAATAAATTTTGAATAAATTGCAGCAAATAATCGTTTACCAAAACAATGCTTTATTTGTACCAAACAAATTACAACTTTGAACGTATGTCACCGCGACTTTTGGTTAATCCAACCAATTTTTTCCTCAGTGCATGTGCACGTGTTTTTTCAAAAGTGGAAGATTCTGTCCCTACTAATGAGTATTCGCAGTGTGTCGCCAATCGCAGATTTGAAACGCCTTCTGAACAGATTTGAAACGCGATCTTTCAATTATGAGACAAATCTGGGATTCTGAAATTTTTAGTTTTTTTTTTTCACACATCGGAATTGGCTGTAAATCTTGGCTGAACAGTGTGCCTCACAGCACACCGTGTTCCACTCCCGCCTGCTCTTCGTGCGGATCCTCGTTATAGTTGAAAAGGAACGACGATATAAATTGTCACGTTGTGTGATGAATCTGCGAAAGGGTGAAGGGGGGGGGGGGGGGGATTATGTTCAGCTATCGCGCGAGGTTTACGACGACAACCGTGTGCACTCCGGACGTCGGTTTTAACCGAGATTTTAACAAATCGTCGCCAACTGTGTGTCTGGGTTAGGGGATAGGAGATACTGAGTTTCGAAAATGGCTGTCGTTGTGGGCGAGACGTCGACGTTGGCGGAAGGTTTGTTAGCGTCGGACATAACTTTCATTAATTGGAGAGGACTCTGCGGAGGTGGAGGATGAGGATGAGGAGGAGGAAGTCGAGCGAGGAAGCGAGGGAGGAAGAGAGATGGTAAGGCACCGCCGCGGGCCCCCGTAATTAATCTTACGCTCTAATGAGTGTCAATTGGCAGGAGCTGCCAATTAACGTACCGCTGGCAGAACTCGCCCTAGCTTCGACGATGGCGAAGAGACCGATACGACTCGTTACATAGAAATTTCTCCGCAGACAAGGAAACGTATAGCTTGTGTATGACGCGGTAGTTATGTGTGGAAGAACGGAAAATCCGTGAGGATGAGACAGCGCGTTTCACCGAGGCCAAGAACGGATAGTTGTGTGTATCGCGAACACTCCCGCGCATCCCGTGTGAGCAAACGGTTTCTTCACCGGCTAACTATAGAATCACGAATGTCGAGGGGGACATTTGTAATTTTGCAGCAAAAACCCAACTAACGAGATCCGTTCTCTGCCTACAACATCATAAACAATTCATCCTCGAGAAGAATATAAGGTTTCCCATTCTACCAAAAAAAAACACGATAGCAATAACCGTTACCAGGATCAAACGATAGTCGTAAAGAAAAAAAAAACAACCAAC
>JAPYZD010003174.1:0-14751 GCA_030522725.1 Ichneumoninae sp. B BG-2022a
TCATGTGGTCGAAGATACCAAGGAAGATATCCAGGAAGACCTCCCGGAAGCCATCCGGGAAGACATCCGGGAAGACATCTGAGAGGACATCCGAGAAGATATCCGGGAAGACGCAAGGAAATCCAGGCATTCATGAACAGCAGTGTACGAATGAGTCCCGGGAAGCCGATATGGGAGAGTCTCGGGTAGAAAAGAAACTTTTTATTTTATTTTTCATTTCGTCGTTCCTTTCTGCCTCAACGTATCAACGCGCGTATCAGAGCGAGGCTTTCCTTCCTCCCGATAGCGAAAGCCGTAAAAAAGGGGAACCCCCGGCTTCGCGTAATCAGCAATTCCCCATCGAGGGCGCGCTTTTATACCCCTTGTGTTACCGACCGGGGTGGGGCGAGTCGCAACCTCCGCGAGGCTCGTAACTTCTTCTCCCGACTGCCCTCTCGCACCCCTCGAGCTCTGGGCCATTATCCGAAGAACCCGCCCGCCTGCGCTTTCTCTCTCCATCATCGTGAAAACTCCGCGCAGAAACCTCACCCCCTTAAGGCTCAGCCTCTCGCCACCCCGAATATCCCTCGCTGCCTTTCTGCTCTCCGCTCCTCGATCCTGAAATCGAGAAGTTAACCAGCCTAGAAAGAAATATACAGAATTGAAACCCCGAATTTTACATCGCCTGGCGTTTCCCTCTCGCAGAAAATACGCGACCTTTCTTTTTTCTTAGATGCAACTACGAAAACCACGAAATACTTAGATGTTACTCAGATGTAACCGCGAGAAAAAAATGGTCAACAATAAAATTAGTGATCGAATCTTTGTAACTTTGCTTCCGTGCAAAAAAATAATTACATTGACTTGTTAGGAAGAAAAAAAATGATAATTAATTAAAGTAATCCAAAAATGTACCCGAATATCCCTCGCTGCCTTTCTGCTCTTTGCTCCTCGATCCTGAAATCGAGAAGTTAACCAGCCTAGAAAGAAATATACGGAATTGAAACGCCGAATTTTACATCGCCTGCCGTTTTCCTCTCGCAGAAAATACGCGACCTTTATTCTCTTAAATGCAACTACGAAATACTTAGATGTTACTCAGATGTAACCGCGAGAACAAAATGGTCAACAATAAAATTAGTGATCGAATCTTTGTAACTTTGCTTCCGTGTAAAAAAAGAATTACATTGACTTATTAAAAAAAAATGATGATAATTAATGAAAGTAATCCAAAAATGTAATCCGCCGTAAATGAAAATACGTTTCGAGCGCGTGCAAAATTTTGGTTGTTTAATTGGTTTTTTTAATTCACAGCCCCTATGCAAAGATCATTTAGCGCGTCATTAGATCGAAACTCCATTATCGATTAATTTTTGTGTCAATTATGCAAAAGGGTTATCTTAATGGTGGATCATATTGCGGCTCGTTAGTATGAATTTACTCCTCGTTGACCTGCCTCGTTAACAAAATTCATTGAACGATAAAAAATGCACAAACACATACAAATATTTAAAAAAAATATATATATATTACCAATTATCCAGACTTTTAGTGCAGCGCCAACACGGGAACGCAAAAATAAAAAGAAGAAAGTAGTCGGAAAGTACGGTTCGATCGAGTTGGGAGGCTGAGCGTAATTCAATCGAAACGAATTTAAACTACGAGAGCTTTACCCTTGCGCCGAGGTCGGGTGGTACGGATAAGGTTGTCTTTTTTTCGACTTTTTCTTGCAGTCTGTTGTTCATTCGGCGAGTGAGCCCGCGAAGGGCTTGTTCGGGTTATCGGCTCGCATCACGTGCAGCTCCACCCCGCGGACCTTGAAGACTTCTTATACTTCGTAGGATATTCGCTTCCCCGTTTTTTTTTATTCCGTTTTATTTTATTTTTTTTTTCTTTCAACCAGTCTTTGTTGGTTTGCGTTTCACGAGGCTCTTCAACCCCGTCGCACCGTCGATCCCTCTTGTTCTGAATACCGGATTGTCCCGGAGTCGTCTGCATTCTACCCGGAGTGCTCGCCAACGAAGCTTTTTCAACGGGCGACGTTGTAGTGCGGGATTTGCCTCTCATGGTTGTACGATCGTGCGGTTTTTTGTACAATCTCAATGCGAAGAAGCAACCGAGCCGGCGGCAGCTTCTTATTTCCCCCCATTTCTTTCGCCCTTCGAGCCAATTTTATATTTATTGCGTTACGGAATAAAAAATTGAGATGAATCAAACAACGCTGACCTATTGCGATCGGCAAATCAGAAACCAAAATGGTAATATTTATTTTGCGATGTTTTATTGGACAACTGACATTGATATAGCGATATTTGAATCAATCGATGGACCCTCGGTACGAGAACAATTAATAACAATCAATTTATGGAACGTTAGGCTTGCATTCATTGCGATTGAAAGAGCGTAGGTAATCGTGCAAGTATGATAAATTTTTTCACATTTATAGTCATATTTATAGTCTCATCTATGATCACATCTATGGTCACACCTATGGTCAAATCTATGATCATTATTTTTTTTCCTATTTTGAGAATATATTAAATTGCTAAACTATAGCTGCATTAATATTGATTCTCAGGTGTATAGTTGTAAAAAATAATTTCTTACTTATAAAAATAAGTGAAGTGAAAATAAGTGAATAAGCCTCACCTATCGGAACTGACGAATATGACCTCGAAATTGTGGCCTCTCTCGCGAATGCGTTGATAAGTGTCGACCAGCTGGGGCGTGAAAGCTTTGCACGGTGGACACTGAAAAAACAACAACAACAAAAGTTGAGATATTTCATTACCTGGACGCATCCGTCGTGAATCTTGACAGGAATATTCTATATTATGTCGACCGTCGGGAACAGGTTGTGGAACAGGAATTTCACGAATTCCAATTTTACCGTCGATTCGACCGCGAGAATTCGATCATATATTTTTTTTTATTCGCTTTCACACTTCACGTCCATGATCGTCGCAGAAGAGACGACGGTCCCAGCATCCCCGAGTGAACATCGTCGTCCTCGGGATGCCGGACATCGCCCGCTCCGACCAATCTCTCATCCGGAAATCCGACCACGTACGTGGCATAATTTACGATCCGGCGAGCTTTAGGCGAGTACCGCTCAGATCGGCAAACCCTTTCGGGAGACGCGTCAGCAACGTTTTTTCACGCGACTCGTCCGACTCCCTGTAATCCGGGGAAATCGAAGGATGGAAGCATTTCAATGCATTCGAAGGTTTTTACCATCCTGAATTACCATGTAATTTATTTTGCACGTTGTAAGAAGGAAATAGGATTTTCTTCCGACTCAATCCAATGCAATGGCGGAGCAAAAATATTCCACTTGCGTATTGCTTAAAAAAATAATAGTAAGGACGGAGGAATTGAATTTTAAACTGGTGGCAATAAAAATGTAATCTTCTAGTTAAAAATTCGTCATTGTTGAAATAATATAAGTGTGTTTATGCAGCATATAAAAAAAAGAATACACTACGAGTTCGACTGTGATGTTTTATAACTTGATATAAATTTGAGTGACCTTATATATAAAAATAGAATACGAATATAAATTTGATATCAATTTTGCGATCGAATTCGAGGGTTCAGTTTCAACTCGAGGTCGTGCCCAAGACTGAAAATTTGCGTTTGGAAACATAAAAAAATTACTACGAATAATATCGCGTGATTAAAATCAGAAGGAAGTATTTTTTAGCAGTTTAGCAGTATATTTGGTTCAATAATACATTGCTCTGCGAGACAGCTTAGTTTCGTTGCCATGGTGAATAAAGTCACAATTATATTATTTCAACAAGGCGACGACCTTTTAACTAGAAGATTACACTTTTATTGCCATCAGCTTCAAAGTTATTTCCTTCATCCCTACTATTATTCTTTTTGTTAACAATATGCAATATGGAATACTTTCTCTCCTCCACTCTATTGGATTGGATCGAAAGAAAATCCTATTTCCTTCTTACGACCCACAAAATAAATTACATGATAATTCGTTTAAAAGATATCGTTTCTCCCGTCGATACCAAAATAAATTCTCCACTTGCCATCCGATGCTGTAATGCAGTGTTCAATGGGTCGACGATTGCGAATCTGCTTTTTTCATATCAGCCCCGCGTTCACATCGCGCCAACGTTTTAATTGGCACGCCGCGCTCTCTTTATTTCCCGTTGTACCAAAATATCCTCGAGTTTGTTATTCGACGCTGCGAATCGAAGGGTGGAAGTAACGAGCCGAGCGCGGTTTTTAAAGAGATCATAAATTACATATATATATATATATATATATCCATATAGACGCATTATTATCCCTCGTTCCTGCCGTCCTTGCCATTTCCTGGTTTATCCTCTTTCGACCCCCGTGCTCGAGCTTTGTTTTCTACCTCTCCGTCTCTTATTTCACTCAACCCTGGCGAATATAACTCAATCTCTTTGTCTCCGGCGTATTAAATCCACCCTTCCCTCGTCGGTCTTACTCCACGGCGCAGCTTCCTCCCATTGCCCAACATCGATGAAGAGCTGAGTTTCCTTCCTCCCCCTCGGCGTCGTGCAACGAAATTGAGGAACGTGGAATTCTCGGTGCTTCCACGTTGAGGTGGTTCAACGAGAATTCCACCGGAATCGCGGGGTGAAGAAGCGAGTCCTGCGCGGAGGACGAGCCGAGGAAAGGCAGTCGCGAACGTTAATGTTTCGCTTGCCCTTTTTTTTCGATCTTCCCCGTCCACATTCGGCGGGCGATTTTTCAACGTCTCCACCGGTTCCACTGCTCAAACTACTCGCTCGAAGTCTTCCTTTCCTCGGAACTTTCTCGCAATCTCTCCATCGCTATATTTCTCTCTGATGCAAGCGCAGGGTTCGGCAGCGTCTGGTCCAGAAGAGTCGAGAGTTTACTTGTTGCATGATAACGCGTCTACAAATAGTCCTTCCTGTACTCTTCGTAACATTCTGGTCGTGTTTCGCGACTTCTTTTTTTTTTTTAACATGACTTTCTCTATTTACTCGCGATGTTTTTTCTATTGGGGAGAGTGCGTTCTGGCAGTCGGGCTGGTTTTAATTAACTGAGCAGTGAAGTCAGGACGTCTTGACTTCACTGCTCATTTTGTCACGAACATTAAAACCAAACGTTTGAGACCAATTTCATCGTTGCTAGAGTCGAAAAGTCTTTGGCTCAATTTGTAAATGTAACTTTTTATTTATTTAAGATGCCACACTTTGAGAGGTATTTTTTTTATGCAACGGATCTTGGCACACAAGCGCACTTTCATATTTTTTTAATAGTAATTTCACTGCTAGGGTATAAGTAAAATAATAAATAAATATGATTTTTACGGGTAAAATTAAACGCTAGTATTTGCTAGTCGGTACACCAAATTTTGGGACTATCCGAGATTGTTCATCGAAAATGTATTTTATAGCTGAAATATTATTCGCCCAGTATGCCCTAATGAGAACAATGGTGGGGAGGATGTGAATTCTATTGATTGCAAAAATCCAAGTATTCCATGAGATCAAATTAGTCGGCATATATGCTCTTCATCAATGCGTGAACGATACGAATAGAGCGGCTATGTGGAAACAGAGCAGGGATTAACGAAGGCCATGGACCTAAAAAATTACAGCTCGTTTCAATGGAGTTCGCGTTGCTGCTGGAGATGTTGATTGGATGGCGAGAATCCTAATTTTCATATCGTTTAAGTAACATGATAAATCGCATTCGTTTTTAAGGCAATGACAATAAAAATGGAAATAAATATAAAAAATGGAATAAATATTACCAATCAACTTTAACTCGATCAACCAACCTATGTATTTTTTCATTTTTGTTTAACAATATTGTGGATCGAAATGCAAAGAATTGAATTTCAGGAAAAATACATGAAAGGGTTAAATTCATCCAATTGTGCTCTATCGATCTAAAAAAAATTTTTTGGTCTCAAAACGATTATTAGAAAATTAGGCAATTATTATTTAGTACATTCCGTATAGTTTGAGAATGGATTTCGAATAATCCGCGTACCCAGTGAGCACTGAAGTAAACGCCTTTGACGCAGTGTCGTAGTTCCTCGTGGAGCATCGGTTCGTTGCTGTCACGAGCACCGCACGGTAGCAGCGGGCCGTCCTCGAGGGTGGCTTTCGGATGCGGCGGTCTCCAGGGGAAACTCTCCCCACTCGGATCGTCCATAGCTCGCTCGACACCCCCTCTCGTCACCACCGAGCCTGTGGTACCCTCGAGCAGGATCAGCGTCGGTACACCAGCCTTTATCCGATACCTTCTCATCAGTCTGGTCTGCAATCACAAAAAATTCCCCCCTCCATCGATTAGATATACCCATACAAATAAAAAAAATTCTCATAAAAAACATCTCATTATTTTCCCCATCCGATAATTGCAACTGGTCAAAATAAATATAAAAATTTCATAATATTTTAATTTAATCGATATTTCATAATTTCATACTTGGCTGATTTGTTTTCACTGCAAAATCAAAAATATATAATTTAATTATTAGTTAAGAAACATTAATAGAAATAATTGATAAATTTATTATTGTTGATAATATTATTTGCTTAAATGGTGACATCGAAATATGAGGGCCGATTGTTGATATCCCTGAAAATCTAAATGTCGCGAGGGTCGAAGTCCGACAGAGAAACGCCCACCTCAATCTCAGTACGAGTCCCGAGGGCACGAGAGCTGGTACTCCCAGTGGATGCCAAGTCTAATGGGTTCCCCCTTGGTCATTACCATGGCAAATGGCCAATACTGGGCGTTGCCACGCCACCGCGTTCGCCCCCCGGGGACATTCGATTCTCGTCTCTAAATCTCTCGCTCTTTATGTGCGCGACACCTTTAATTAGGCAAATATATTTAACGGGAGTTTACCGAACCAACAGAAAAATAATAAAATACAGAAATAAAACATATGCGAAAAATGTATTCAAAATTATATTAAAATCGTCGATTTTATATTACCGATATATTAGTCATATAAATTAGTATCCGTAGTTTAGACGAGTTGTATTTGTGGAAATCGACGAAGGTTGCCCGAATAAATATTTACTTAATTCAAATAAACATTTATTTATTTGCGAGCTGAACATCAAATACATTTTTTGTTCTGGGTTGAAAAATGAGTAGAAGATATTTGTATGCTTTAATATAGAGTGACTATCCAGGTATCTTCGACAGGACCCGAATAAATTATGGGGGAGAGCACAGTGTTTGTGCACACCTTTAATTAGGCAAAAACATTTAACAGGATTTTAATGAACCAACATAAAAAAATAATAATTCAGCAAACTGAATAAAAACATATTCAAAATTATGTTAAATTCGCCGATTTTATATTACCGATATATTAATCATATAAATTAGCATCCGTAGTTCAGAAGCGATGTACTTGCGAAAATCGACGAGGACTCCGAATAAATATTTACTTGATTCAAACAAACATATATTTATTTGCGAGCTAAACATTAAATAAATTTTTTGTCCTAGGTGTGGACGGGTTGTAAAATGGGTAGAAGATTTGTGTATTCTTTAATGTAGAGCGATAGTCTAGGCATCTGCGAGAGGCCCCGAATAACCGATGGGGAAGAACACACCGTGCAGAAACTACTTACAAAAGTTCAAGTCGCTGCCTCGAGACTGTACAGTCTCATTAGCAAATTCGCAATTAGTGTTGTTATTACAGGAATTTAAGCTCCTTGATTTGAAAGAATTAATTTCAGGCGATCAAGTGGATTTAATAAATTACCGGGTGCAGCATTATCGGGCAAACACTGCGCGTTCGTTTCAGATATATCTAAAAACTGGAGAATCGTGGACATTAACGAGTTCAGCCGACCGTTAATTATTAAATTTATCGAAATTCAATTATGAACGCCGCCTCGAGTCGACGAGAAGTTCGGACAGACGCACAATCGCCGAGATGAATGAAACCTGAAAATCTGCCCTTTTTCGTGAGTAGCATTTTTGGTCCGTTCGAATGTCGAGGGGATTTCGAACGCGTGTGGTCGAACATATTTCTCTCGATGCGGACGAACGAATTTGTCCATAAAATCTTGATTCTCGGCGCGTGTTGCTCCAAACTTGGCCGGTATGTGGATGGAAAACAAACGGGGAATATGCGCGTACGCTCCACGCCGCAATTTCTACCTCGCACCCTCGAAACACCCTCCGCGGCACATTGCCGTGTATCATGAACGCTGTCCGGAGCCCGCGTTGGCTCACCCCGAATTTGCTGCTTCAGCTCTTGAAGGGGCGCGAAAGGCGACAGAGATGAATCGGGGCTACGAGTTAAATGGTCCGGGCAATGAAATTTGGAACGCGCGATTCCACGAGATCGATATTTCGACGGAAAGGAGAAAAAACATTGCGTTTGCAAAAAAAAAAAACCAATGTAATTTTCTCAGTCTGTTCCCATTCTTAGAGTTTCTGATGAATTTTGGCTTCCTCGTCGAAGCTTTGGGACAGCATTTTTTTTAAATTAAATATTGTATAAGATTTCTAATTGGACGCCGCAGGTGTAACGAATGTCTATTTGGAACATCAAACCTTTTATGAATTATAACTTTTACATTTTAAGTGTTTTAAGTTTTTTAAGTCGTTTAAGTCTTTTAAAAAAAAGAAAATCATAAGGACCACTGAAGACATCTGCATCACATCGGATGTCATTTTTGGCAAGACTCCGTCAATGCACTTGTTTATGTGTTAATAAAGATTGTTTACTTCTAGAATTTTACTCTCCAAGTGAACTTCTCCGAGCGAAGTTTGTGCGATGTAAAACACAGCCGTTGTAACTTCCATAAAAATTTTATTTCGATGAAATCGTACGGCGAACAATTTTATAACGACGCCGTGCGAAGGAAACGGCTTCGCATTGTAACTCGCGCTGAATATAAATGCACGTATTCGTGCATATAAATGCACGTTTCATGCAGGAAAATGCTCCGATGCTAAACTCCGTTTTCCTGTTTCAGAAATAAATATAATTCAGAAATACAATTCAGAAATATAATTCAGAAATACAATTCAGAAATATAATTCAGAAATCATAGTTCCCAACGTTGTGATAACATACGTTATATTCTGACACCACAATCTCGACAAAAGATGGATTCGTGGCTTGCTCCATGCGGAAGCAAAACAGCTACAAATGTTTCGCGGACAAAATGTTTACAGCCTCAATTGAACAGTATACAAAAAAAAATCCATTAAAATTTTATCTCGATAATCGTACAGCGCACAATTTTATAACGACGCCGTCCGAGACGACTTCGGATTGTAACTCGCGCTGAATACGAATGCACCTTTTATGCGGGAAAAATGCTCCGACGCTAAACTCCGTTTCCCTATTTCAGAAAGAAATATGTACTGTACCGGTGAAATTGCTGACCGCGCACTCATTTACGCCGGCGGTGCCTCGAGAATCCCGCACAGCCCTACCTTCACATTTCTTCGCAATGTTATCGCTCGTTTTCTTTCGGAACTCTTTCCACTCCCCGCCGTCGTGTCGAAGCTCTGCTCTACTCGCAGGTTTTCACGGGAGACGAGCCAGCTCGGAATTCCTTTTCACTTGAGCTTTTACGACTTCCGCGCGCGCTCTCTATGGTTATCGCGTCCCTACATTCTCCATCATGAGTCCCGTGTCGAATAACACTTTTCGAGAGAAAACTGACGCCAGACTGAATCGCGGACGAGCGGAGAAACCCGGATGGGCTCACGAATGGAGCCGGAAAAAAAAACCTCGAGAATTTCTACGCGTTTATATTTTCGTCTCGGGAAATCATTCGGGAATATATTCAATGCGATATTTCTTTGGAAGCGACGATAGCGAGTCGCGCCATTGTCAACGAGACACAATGGCATGCCCGGTTATCATTCAGCATTACGTTTTGTCAGCTCCAACTT
This sequence comes from Ichneumoninae sp. B BG-2022a, assembly GCA_030522725.1. Taxonomy (NCBI): domain Eukaryota; kingdom Metazoa; phylum Arthropoda; class Insecta; order Hymenoptera; family Ichneumonidae; species Ichneumoninae sp. B BG-2022a. The sequence goes on from JAPYZD010003174.1 coordinate 9,895, forward strand.
AAATTCAACGGAGATGCCCACGAAGCGAGTACCGACAACTCTATTGTTGGGATTCGCGGGATTCTCAACAATCCATAGCGGGTCAGCTCAGAGTCGTATCGACGAAGTCGCGAAGAGCTCCGAGTCCGCGAGAAGTGACACGAAGGTAACGCTTCATCATGGAAACGTCCTCGAGACGACCGTCGAATTTAGGGCTGCATGCGAAGATGCAAAGTTTTTAAGGATGCATCAATCATACACCCAGAAAAATAATTTATTGGACGGCTACCGTCTATTTGGTTTAAGTAAAATATTTGTTTGATTTAAACAAATATTTATTTAATATAAGTAACTACTTACTTAATTTAAATAAATATTTATTTAAATCAAATAAATATTTTACTTAAACCAAATGAACGGTGGCCGTCAAATAGATAATTTTTCTGAGTGTACACTGAGAAAAAGGATGGTATTTGCAACTACTATAGCGAATAGTTTCCATGGGGAACGTCCATATAGATACTTTTTGATAGTATATATTCAATTGATTAAACTATAATCATGATTGCAATCACGATGTTTCGTCATTGATGTAACTATAAAATGTAAACATTCAGCCTGGAAACTATTTTTTATGGTAAAAAAATCAGTCTTGTTGCTTTTACTATGTAATTTTTTCTCAGAGTAGATTCCCAACCTAAAGTTTAATTCGATCTATGATAAAAAAATCAGCCGTATTATAATGAGGTTAAGACCTTTTATTTTCAAATTATGTAGAAAATAAATTGTTTCAACAAATCATGAATTAATTGTTAAACATTTTACTTTCGGATCTAGGCCATAAAAAGCATCGTACATTTAACAAACATTTCACGTACCGCAAAAACCACAATTCTTTTTCTTCATAATCTTACACTTTCAGACATTAATTTTACAAATTTTTTGCATTAATTTTATAATCAAAACAAATATACAATTTAAGAATTAATTGTTAAACATTTTACTTTCGGATCCAGGCGATAAAAAGCATCGTACATTTAACAAACATGTCACGTACCGCAAAAACCACAATTCTTTTTCTTCATAATCTTACACTTTCAGACATTAATTTTACAATTTTTTTATATTAATTTTATAATCAAAATAAAAATATATAATTTAAGAATAATTTATTAAATGACGAATTTAAAAATGCGTCATTTAATAAAAATGTGGATGTTTGCGGTCAACGGATACTTGATAAATGTGAGAACCTTCTTTCCCGTGCAATTTGGTCTGCACGAGTGTCCCTTTAACAACATGAACTAACAGTAACGCCCGAAGCACTGAAATATGAAATTATGTCTTGCGAATTACGCGAACTGAAAATTTTTATGATTCCTGAAATTGACGTTCATGGACATCTTAATTTTTTGTCTGAATCGACTGTTCATGTCTCAGCCCGAATTTTAAGATCGTCTCGTACAATCGTTACGACCTTTTCGTGGCGAGGGAGAGCGATAAGAAGATTGAAGCTTTCCAGACATCCGTGAACGAATAGCACGAACCCGCTGGAAGCAATCTTCTCGCTTAGTTCGTGACGTGCCTTATGATAACGCCTACGTACGCAAGGAAGACGAACGAAGGAGGGTACGTGCTAGCTATATATATATATATCATCAACCCCAAGCAACCAAAGAGCTGTATAGAAATTCCGGAAAAACGATATCCGCGTGACGGAAATGTTGTTCTTAACTCTGGTCGGTCGATGAAACACGCATAGTCTCGTAAGAGCAAGATAAGCCGTCAGCCAAATGGAAAAAATCGAGCCCTTCACCGTGTAATCATTCGTGGGGCGAGAAAAATGCGCGGTCATCACAGAGCCAACAGAGATGCTCCAGAAAGGCAAGGCATTCTTATACAAGAATTTTATACACAAAAGTCTCAGAATCTGGTGCAGTATTAAAGCAAGATAAATTTGCGCTCGATACAATGAACGGGATGAGATTTTGTGGGACCTTCACGGTATTTTTGTCGAACGAGAAATGAGATCGGTGTTGGCAGATCTTTGTGAATGCCACAAAAAAGATCGTTGCGTTGCTTCCACTATGTGACGAACTGTATTTTTACCAACATTTTATCTCTGTTTTTGTATCTTTTATTATTAAGTCAATTTTTTAATCTTTTCAATTTTGAACGTATTTTCGAACCTTCTGAACGAAACAGTTGATGTGTATAGACCGATTCTCCGATCAATTTTTAAGGAATCCCGCGATTAATAGTACTAGCTATTAATACATATTTATTAATAGGCTTATATATTATTATAAATAATATTCAATAATTAATGCTCGCAGCTGCGATATTAGTTCTATAACACTTGGAATTGTAAAAAAAAATTATCATACAATGCCATATGACGCGACGAAGAAATGATTTGTTAGTTTGTATTTGAAAAAACGAAAAAAGTGTATAAGAAATCCGACAAAGCGCGAATCGACGCCGAAAGGGATTTAAAAAAATCGAATAATCCGGTTGAAATCTCTGGTTTCATGGGGAAAAAGTATGATAGACGATGTGTCTCGGTTTTCAAGAGGCACTTGATATGGGATAGCTCGCACGGAACGGACAGGGGTGTTTCGGTACTTCGGGTTTCGAGCCACGCGCCCTTGTAAAAAGGGGTGATTTTTAATATCGTTCCGCGGAGGAGCAAGAGTCGACACCCGGGCGCGTCGAGGCGATGATATTGTGCTTTCGCAGCTACCGTCGGATGGATATGTCGACGCTGGGTGGGTTGACGATTTTGTTTTGTGTCAGGGATCAGGTTGCCTTTGACGACCGGAGAGCCACCGAGGCAAAGAGCAAGTCGAGGATGGGTGAAGAGGACGGGAGTTTTGGTCTCGCTTCCGCTGGTTCCGAGGGTGACGGCGGTTTACTCGCTCTTGCGAAACTCTCCGTAAGAGGGACGGACAGATATTGCAAGAGGGAATTGAATGGATCGCGTTTCAAAGCTTCTGCAAGCGTATATTGCAATAAAGTCGTATCCATGCTGTACTTCTTTCGCCAGTTGTCGGTTACGCGTGCAAAAATTTGTTGTTCGTGCAAAGTCACTCTAACATTTCGGACATACGTCCGAAATGTTAGAGTGACTTTTGCCGAAAGTTTAACCGTACACATCGATTTTGATTTCCCGTCGTGTTAATTATCCGCACGGAGAAAAAAACATTGTTGCGACAACAAGAATTTTGTTACCATAACTAATGTACCTGGTTAACTTAGAGACAACAAAATATTTTGCTGCGGCAGCAAATATTTTGCTGTGGCAACAAATATTTTTGCTGACACAACAAAAAATTATTATATAAATATTATATACGATATAATAACAATAAATATTATATACAACAGCGATTATATGAAAGACCTAATGTATCCTCAAAATTCCGGTTTACTCTTTTCGATTAATGATGTACAATGATATTTATCGCTGTTTCTAATTAATTGCAAACATATTCTGCCACACGCATCCAGAAAAATGATTTCTTTGGATCAAATGAAATTCGGTTCGTGTGAATAAATGTACATATCGATTTTGACAGCGCGTCGTGTTAATGGTCAGTTCTTCAGGCAAATCGATCGCCACAGATTAGTCGAATCAGCAATGCAAAATGAAACTCCCTTTTAAGAGTTGATTCCGAAAAAGGAATTTCCAGTGGAAATTTCCACTTGATAATGCGACATTGATACGGCAATTTATATGGAAGATTTATATAATTTAGGCTTAAACCTTGTGTAACTTTTTTTCTGTGCATCATATAATGTTTGCAGTTACGATTACAAGTGTCATAATGGATTTTCAATACTTCAATATTCGGAATAAATCAGATCTGCGTAGGAGTGTCCGAAGATTGGGACGTGTCCGAACATCGGTACCGTTACCTTACCCTTTCGTTAAAAAAACAAAAAGTATCTTTCGCAGGAAATAACAATTCTCTGTTAGTCGAGCCGCATTACCCGAATGATTTCCACGATACTTTCATGACTTCCTCTGAAGCCTGTGACGTGCTGCACAGGTTGCGAGAGGGGTCAGTTGGAATTATAAAGCTCAAAAGTAACCGCACGAAAGCCATGCGTGGTCCCGCCGTGATCTAGCAAAATCCTAGATGAGCTTTTCCATGACCGGTAACTACCCCTAGAATACGAATTCACCCCGTATCCCCGCTCCCGCGTGATTTCGCCAGAGGTTAAGCCATCGGGCACTGCCAGACCTCTTTCAGTCGGTGAAAGCAAAGCAAATTACTACAAAGTTTCCAGGCTGCGCGCGGTACATGACGACGGATAAAGGCTCTTTCGCCTTCTCGCTCGTGAGCGGCCAAAGTAAGCACAAAAGCTCAACTCCCTCTCGTACTTTCCCGTTTTCCCTCTCAACGTTACTCGCTATATACGCTCGGTGAGCTTAACGGTTAACCCAAACGAGACTCCGGCGAGAGCTTGCTGCTTCTCCGGCGTCGATTCTGCTGCGGTATACGTGTACGTGCTTATTTCTTTTTTACACGCACAGAGACGCGCATCCATCGTCTACGGCAGAAGATAGTATGTACACGAGTTAACGGCATACGCGCACTCGTACTTGAGCGCCTCTTGCTCTTCACCTTTTTGCTGCTCTCATTTTTCACCGTCAAAGGGTTGCGCACGGAGGGGAATCGAGAATGGCCATAACGTTAGTGTCATCCGATAGGGCAAAGCTTGGGAGCCCTACGGTAGTGCCTTTGAGTTATTGATAAACGATAAGTCTTCTAAAAACCGCAGTACTCTCTTTGGGAGCTGTCAAAGGGCTTTGCTAGTCTGTTAGTATATTAGGCGGGAATCGGGAATGGCCATAACTTTAGTTTCATCCGA
>JAPYZD010003175.1:0-13720 GCA_030522725.1 Ichneumoninae sp. B BG-2022a
TCCCTGCGTCTTCATCACATTTATATCACTGTCATTACTCCTATTCCCGGTTGTAAATTAAAACACGTGAGAAATCGACAATCATTTTTTTTTCTACGAAACGATGACGCGTGTCCGTGAATATAAAAAAAATATTAAAAAAAGCCAGCTGCTATCTGTCGACACCGTGCACGATCGGGACGACTATACTTATTCGTTACGCAAGGTGTATCGTTTCGAGAATTTTCTATAGTCAATCCAACGAACGATCGAGAGACCTTCCGAGGCAGCGAACGATATGATTTCCTCGTCTCTCTTCGTCTTCTCAATCCCTCGCTCACGAATTTCGTTCTGTTAGCCCGGCACGACAGTCTCGTTAGATTATGTCAATAAATTATTACGAAATATCCATTAATATTCGTAAGGGTATCTACATTTGTTTATTTTTTATATGAAATACGATAGGATAGCCTAGCTTCGAATGGACAGTTTTTTTTGTTCTTGTGCCTCCGAGGATATATATTACATAATCATTTGTAAAAAGTGTGACGAATAATTATATCGATTATGCTGTACTCAAAAGTATTGTTTTTTTTCTGTTTTCTTCATTGACGCCAGATTTTTTTTTATTTACTCATTTTTGTTCCGTGTCGAGCGTAGATTGGTTTGAGTTTCTAGCTCACAAGGATTTTCATTTCTTTTTCTTTTTTAGTTATTTTATAGACGTGGAGTTTTTCCAACGGCGTTCTTTTTTCATGTTTATGTACAACCGGATATTAATCAAAACCACGATGAGGCTGCTGGAGAGCAAGGCACACGGCTGATTCGAAGCGTCCGTTAACGAATAGCTTCGCCGAAAGGGGGGTGGAGGGGGCGGGTCGGGACAAGCCGAGCTACCTCACTACGTTCCGGATACAAAGAGCTCCGGGCATTTTTCATACTCATGTGACTACGGTTCCTTTCTATCGATAGTTTTGTGTTTGTGTCTGTCTAACGACGATTGCGTGTAAAACCCACGTACCACATGAGGTGGGGGAGGGGCGATAGAAAAAATTACGTTCGATCGCGATCACACGGGTTGACTTTGCGTTTCAAAAATAGGTTCTCTCCTAATATGTTTTATCACAACACCAACGACTTCGTCCCTCGTCGACGGAGCCTCTCCATTCGTTATTCGTCGTTCATCTCTCTTATCCTGTTTATATTAACGATTTTTTTTATTCTTCGTTTTTTTATTTTTTTTGCGATTATTGTTATTGGTATTAATATATTATTAGTCTACTATTATTCAGATATTACAATCACATCTTTTTTTCCACGCGTCTTCGTCGTCGTTATTGATTTGAATTGAGGAAATGTGATGAAAACGCGTTGCGAAAAAATCTTTTTAACGATGCTGAGTATCGGCAACTTTTTTTTTTAATCATTCGACGATCCAACGATTTTTTCATCGAGGAAGCAATGTTTTGTCTTTTTTTTCTTTCTTTCATCCGAGATTCGTAATACGATCATCGATCTCTTATGACTCCGAGCCGACGGGTGCAGTTGGAATTGAATCCCGTATTTACGAGAGTGCGACAGTAGAAATACTAGGGGTTGAGAATCTTTCGCGTCGATTTATTTTATTTTCTTTTTTTCTTCTGCTATTCGAGATAGTTTTGTGAAACGGTGAGAACAGGCAGGAGTAATATTCGAAGATAACGCGGTGCTCAAGAGAATACAATGTGTGTCGATAAAAATTATGTGAGAAAGAGACACACACGATGAGAGAATCACCGACGATTAAAATTTTCGAAGAAAACCCACCCTTACCTCTTTACCAGATGCACGATAGAACGTACGCGAACATGTTGTAGTGAATGTAGGTCGACGTTATAAAAAACAGGTGTAAAACGAGAAATCGTAGGGGATCCTGTTGAATTTTCGAACCCTCGCCGGGATATTCGCGTGTCCCGACGAATGTGCCGTGCTTGTAAAAATTTTCCAAAAGAACCTCCTTCTCTGCCCATCTATCGTACAACCACCTAGATAATAGTTCGGGCTCTTTTGGTACCTGCGGTAAATAATTAATGGCAGGATAACGAACATTGACCACGAGTTACCAGCACGACGCCGTGGCTCTTCGGGAGTCACAGCGCTCGGCGCTGTATCGATTTTCTCTACTCACCACCGAGCTGGGAAATAATCGATAAAATAGGACGGTTTCGCAGGGTGGTCTCGAGCCCGTTACAATCGCTGATAAGTCGATTGGCTTGCCCTGCGGATACGCTATCGTTATGTCGAGAACCCAACTGATCTCGGGCTTAGCCACGACATTGATACCTACGACGAATAGTTCGACATAATTATTAAATATATATCGGAGTTTTTTCTTAAAATATATATATATTTTTAACCCTTCACGTACGGGATCGTTGTTTAACGAGGACCTAGTATTTGCCGAGACGGAACCTTCGAACGATTTGAATAACAAGTTGATATGCTAACAAAAATCTGTAAAAATTCACAGGCGTACCCTGAAGTGTTGTTTATTTGATAACGCAGAAGACAATTTATTAGGAACATCCGTATCGTTTTTGTGCTTAAAAAAAGGCATGGTCGTTTGCTCTCGGCAAAAAGTCCCTCGTACTTGAAGGGTTAAGTATAATTATTCTCGCCTAGATCTTACTGGATCTGTTGTTGGACTGTTGATCCGCCGTGTTATTGTTCTGCGTCGGGCCGAGATGGTCGAATATCGACTGCATGGCTCCCACCCGCGGCAACGAAACGTTCTCCAAATGCGGTAAATTGTTTTTCTTAGCGTATTTCTGCGATGTTTCTCGTCTCTTGCAGAGAAATCCACCCTCGGGAAACAGTACCATCCATCTTCTGTTTCGCGGTATATAAGACTCTTTGAGATGCTTCTCCAATTCCTTCAAACTTTCGTCCCTCTTGTTTCGACCCTGTTTTTTTTTTGTTGTAAATAGAAAAAGTGAGCAATTCGATAACGAATAATTTATAGGCGAACGAAATTTTCGGTGACCTGGAATTATTACTCACCGAAGCGATAAAAAAATCCTGATGCAAGATAGAAACAATACCGAAGTTAGTTAACTTGAAAAGCCTGTCCATGATCCACATTAAATTCGGCAGAACATCCGGCTTCGCGTTGAATGTTGTCATCAACATAGGAACATCTCCTGTACTCTGGTGATTGGCTATGACGAGGGTCTTCTCGGTGACGATCCTCTGTATATCGTCACCTTGCTCTACGACTGTGGAATAAAAATAGCGTGTTAATTTATTTATTTATTTATTTATGTATTTGTTATATAACTATAGGGGGCAACCCGTTTTTACAAAATATATACATTTACGATATTCACCCCCAAACTCATACACCTTGATGGCAAATATTTTTTAAATATATATACATAATATATATATTTTTTTCATTTTAAATACTCATTTTTTTTTCTGTCAATCACTTATATGAGATGTTCCTATGTTGACAACATTCATAGCTCAGCCAGACGTTGTGTCGAGTTTAATGTGGATCTTCGACACACTTTTCGAGTCAACTAACTTCGGTATCATTTCTATCTTGCATCATGATTTTTTTATTGCTTTGGTGAGCAGTAATTCGGTTTTAGTTTGCAGATAAATTATTTGTCATTGCATTGTACATTTTTTTATTTTCCACATTAAATATGGCAGAGCATCCGGCTTAGCGTTGAATGTTATTGTCAAAACCGAAACATCAACCATACTCTGGTGAGTGACTATGGCGAGGTCACACGGCTATGCTCACATTTTTCTATGACTGGGAAATGAAAAATTCGTGTGTTAATTAACTTACTCTCAAACTCATAAACCTTTATTGCAAATAAAATATATATGTGTATATTTTTTTTATTCAGATAATGTATCTATGAAAAAATGTACTCACTGTCGTAGCCAGCGGACCAAGTCCACATGGAAACCATGGCCAGCAGCCAGTGGAAAAAAAGTCCCTCTATTCTCCAATAAATCTGTGGCTGGTAGACTTTCACCGGGAACAACATCATCATCCATATGACGTACGTCGGTATGCAATAAACGTTGTTCAGCAGAACGAACACTGTTCTGGCGATACATTTTACTAGAGAGGCACACTTGCCGATTGAACTGAAAAAAAATTAAACATTGTTCAGCTGGACAAAATCCTTCTCTTAACAGGCCAGTCCCTGTTAAATAAATAAATAAATAAATAAATAAATAAATAAATAAATGAATGAATATTCTATATAAAAATAGGCAAAGTTGCAGATTGTACTGTAAAATAATAAGAATAATAATGATAACAACAAATTCCCTGCGTTACATCTTCTTTTATTAGATTTTGTGATTCAACGTCAAATAATCCCCCAGGCTCTGTCTCCCCCTATAAGTTTCTAACGTATACACGCACAATGCTGCTGGCTATCGGGAAGCCTCTGAACCGTTCTCCACTTATGCAATTACATTGTTAAGGATTGAGGTAGGTACAAGGCAGGTTCTACAAGATGATTCCGCTAGAGTCGTGACCTATATCTCTACACTAGCTGCCACATGTTCGACACAGAACGCCAACGAAAAACGAAAATATTGTTGAAATCGAAAATTGATGCGTTCACAAGGTTTCTAAACGAAGAAACGCTAACTCAAAACAAGTTTGAGAAAACAAGTATCTTTATCTTCCAGACGCAACAACGATTACGACAGAGTCCCGGTGACTCATGACTCTATGTAAGGCGAATGAAATTGTAATTAACAGAAATGACATTGTTGGGAAATCGATGTACGAGTCGTGCGGCAAAAAGGCCTTCCGCATAGTCGAGCGTTCGTGCAACGATTCGTCGCGGATAAAAATATCATTAGGCAAATCGGGTTGGGTAATTAACGCGCGGGTTATGAGCTACACGTGCGTAACCTAGTAATGCATTGGCAACGAGACATCCTCGGGTGTGTAGGAAGGAGCGGCGAGGTAGAACGACGAAGCGCTTTTGCATTATCGGTCGGTCAAAGGTCCGTTCGATACTTCGCGATGCAGCGTCGAATTTTTGCGATTGTGAGCAACCAGAAAATCCTCGACTATACGTACGGAAGACAGTGCAAAAAAAAAAAAAAAAAAAATTGGTCGCTTCGAGGTTAAACTATTTTAGTTGTGCACGAGGAAGAGACAGAGCCGATGGCGTGTTCCGCGATACAAAAATCGTGAGACTAGCAAGTCGTGTAACAAGAGAACAAAAAAAGATCATCGTCTGGTAGTTACAAACGTGATGTAACGCAGTAATAAATAGCCTACGGATGACGAAGAGTAAGAGCCTCTCACTTGACCAAAGCCGAAGCAGGGGAAGGGGGTGTGTCAGTCATTTTTGAAAAATGCCACCCGTCATAGGACATCGAGTGGTAGCTCTCATGTGCGCACTTTTTATTCACCATAGCACATTCTCTCATACGCAAATTACATAATGAGAGGGAATCATTATCTGTCGCGCGGAAGTATAACGCACGGGCTAACTCGCGTGGTCTGTTTACACGAGGGGGAAACGGCGGGGCGCGGGGGAGGAGGGGGGAGGTCGCCCAGCAGGAGTGACACACACACACGCACGATGGCACTATAGAGCGACGAGGTGCCGAGGGAACGCACTCGATGGACGAGTAGTAATACTATATGTATTACTGGAGCGGCAAACTCGTCACTGCAGGACCTTTACGTAGGCCGTATGTCCGCTCCGAGAAACACGCCGCGCGCAGTTGTTTTGTTTTTCAGTGTCGCGGCGCGGTACGTATTCCCGACGTCCGTAGACTTTCGCTAACTCGCCGGTATCTGCGGCAACGTCCAGAGGCTATCGGCTCGCGCGGATCCTTTGCCTTTGGCCTTTGCACAACGCCGAAAACAGTTCCTCATGGAGTCGCGCACCGCCGCTGACACACACACACACACACACACACACACACACACACACCGGACACTGTGGCGAAGGCTCGCGAACGTGTGTTTATCTGATTGTTTCAAGAGTTCTTTATCCTCACTTCGTGACTTCGTGATTCACTGACATCTCGTCGATCCTAACGATAGGACAGAGAGACGAATCTCTATCGCACTGTTGCCTCTGTGCCGTGTATCGTCGTTACGTATTCCTTCCACCGCTGCTGCATCCCTCGAACTGCAGTTCTGCTGCATGCGACATCACCACGGATAACAGTTCTCGTATAAGCAACATCCGCGGTGCGATATATCGCGTACACTGTGCGCGGGGAGAGCGCGCGCGCCTTTAACGATAATCGAGAAAGAGAGCGGCGCTCCCCGCATCAAATTCGCCTTCGTCCCGTTTCGGCACGAAGAGATGGGGTTGAGGTGGGCTAGCCGGTCACTTAAACTCATGCAGGGACCCACTCTGAAACGACGATTGCTTTTTAACTTCGCGGTCGGGAGTAATGTAACGCATCGCTGTGAGATCGAACCCACAGAGTCGAACACGTGTACTTCGATGATTACTTTGTTAAACGAGCTCGACGAGAATTTCCTTAAATTATGAGATAAAAATGTAGCTTTGTAAACCCACCAAACTGCGTTTTTTGCCGCTTCGCGATCCGCATTCGCCGACACGGTTACCGGAGAGCACACCGATGGACCAACCAGCGCACTCGAGCACCGGAGAACAAGTCGAACGACCGATACTGCGAGGCGACTCCCCCACCACCGTGCGCAGCGCGTCTAAACCGCCGCCTACGTGTTCTCAGCAGCAGCTGATGATACCCCGCACTCGACCGTCCGCCGGGTGACGATAAATTAAATAACGAATTGATTTGATATTTCGCGAAATCGCGCGAGACAAATGAACAGAATGGCACTGAACGTCTTTCGATATAAGGGGGTGGCCGGCATTCGTCATCTGAGAAAAGAGACCACCAAACTGCTAAACCTCCGAATTGCCATGTCCGACACCGAAGCTCGAAACTATAGTGCGGTAAATACGAGTTTTTTTTTTTTTTCAATGGAAATACATTAATCATGCTATCGCTGTTCGATAATTCTATGCGCGCGATATCGACCGACTTCGCTGATAAAAAATCACACTTCGCTCTGTTGCGCTGTCAAGTTATGTGTCCTTGGAAAAACTTCCCTGATGCTTGCCTCCTCGCTTTACATAATCGATGCGGCTCGGCAGCGGAATTAGATTTGCTGCGGAGAACAATATCGGAAATAGGATTAAAGCGACGATACTTTGTGTCGAGAATTTTTTTTTCTTTTTCGATGCTTCAATAATTCGGAATTATCCGAGATACGCTGCTTGGCAACACAGCATCGCTTCTGCTCCAACAGCACTGGATGTCATCCCATCTCCCATTCTTCTCACTGAAAATCCCCCCTCTACCATTTATCGTCCGATGGTTTTTGTATGTGTGCGTGTGTTTATGAGGATACACCAATAATTCACAGGAGTGGAAAGAATCTTGCTTATCAACGTCTCTTGCTTTTGGAGGTCACAAACCAGTTCTCCATGACTCGGTCCAGCTGTGTAGGCGAAACGTTGCTTTCTCAATTTGTTTCTGTAAAAATCTTTCGGTAATCCAAAATGGTTTGTACTCAAAAAATTTGCAAACAATTTTGTTTTTGTGGATTTGTGATTTTTGTATTCTTTTGCATTGTTACGAAAGATAGACTGATTATGTTATTTTTCACCAACCGTATGTTTGATCTTGCAGGAGGGCAAGACGGGCTACCGTCTTGAGAAAGACACTTTCGGCGAGCTCAAAGTCCCCGCGGACAAGTATTATGGAGCGCAGACCCTCAGATCGGTGATGAATTTTCCGATCGGCGATGCCTTTGAACGGATGCCCGTAAGTATCATGATCCTGAAGATATTTGTGGGACATAAAATTTCATTTTTGGAAAGTCTCTGTCAATGGACTTGGTCAATCCTTTAGGAAGAAAAAAAATTGTTCGCTTGTAGAATTATATTTTTTAACTGAACTTCTCTGAGTAAAGTTTGCGTGATGCAACACACCCAGCCGTTATAAATTGATGAAATTTACTCTCATATCTTCAGGGGCATTAACTATCTTCTTTTTTAAAGATTAAAGAAATGTTAATCTTAAATCTTTAATGCATTAAAAAAAATCCAGGGTTTTTGTTAACTTCACCTTAATTAAATAAAATTTATGATCTATTAAAATTGATAAAATTTATTATTCTGAGCTCCAAATCAGGATCCATTGCAAACTGACCGAAAAAGGAGGAATCTGTCAAACAAAATAACTGAAAAAGAAAGATAAAAAAATTTATTAAACAGTCGATAACTCTGTTTTCAGTACGGAGTCATCGTGGCTATGGGAATCCTGAAGAAGGCTGCCGCGGAGGTTAACAAGGAATTCGGGCTGAATCCGAAAGTAGCGGAAGCGATCAGCAAAGCCGCCGACGACGTTATAAGCGGCAAATTGTATAACGATCATTTTCCTCTGGTAATCTGGCAGACGGGCTCTGGTACGCAATCCAATATGAACACGAACGAGGTATGCATTATTTTTCAAAGTACTTAATTTATTCATACGAGAGAAACGAAGATCATCGATAATTAAAATTCAACGTTGCACAGGTAATTTCCAATCGTGCGATCGAGCTGATGGGCGGCGAACTAGGATCGAAAAAGCCCGTTCATCCCAACGACCACGTGAACATGTCGCAAAGCTCAAACGACACTTTCCCAACGGCTATGCACATCGCCGTTGCTCTGGAGGTCAACAAGGTTCTGCTTCCTGGACTGAAGCAGCTTCACGAAGCGTTGAAGCAAAAGTCCGAGGCTTGGAAGGACATCATAAAGATCGGTAGAACTCACACGCAGGACGCTGTGCCGCTGACCCTCGGCCAGGAATTTTCAGGTGAAGCTCCATTAGTTAAACAATTTCTGAGCCGCTAATCAAAATTTTGCGATAGTCTGAGTGTCAAACGCAATTTCGAATTTGTACAGCGTACGCGACCCAAGTGGAGTACGGAATTGCGAGAGTCAAGGATACTCTGCCGAGATTGTACCAGTTGGCGCTCGGCGGTACCGCCGTCGGAACGGGCTTGAACACGAGGAAAGGATTCGCTGAGAAAACCGCAGCAAAGATCGCTGCTCTGACGGGATATCCGTTCGTCACTGCTCCAAACAAATTTGAAGCTCTCGCCGCCCACGATGCGATCGTCGAGGTGCACGGAGCTATGAATACCGTCGCTGTATCCATCATGAAGGTAATATTTCGTCTCTTAAGGTGATCTATAACAATCCGCCGACCTGCCCCGCGCCCAGTTGATAACAGAAACTGTACTGAATACCGTTTTGAGACTGCAGATCGCCGAGGAAAAAGAACATTGTCTTTTTCTCGAGAATCGACAGACTGAGGGAAAGACTATTTTCTTTTTCCTCGGCGGACTGCGGGGTTAAAACGGCATTCAGTACAGTTTTTGTTATCGGCGGCAGTATTTCATACCTCAAGAGCATGTGCAATAACCACGGTTCGTAATAAAAACTAATCAACTTTTCTCATGGATTCTGGCATTCACGATCCGAAGAAAAGTTTCATGCTTTTCATGTGACTTCTTTTGAAAGTACATACGAGAACTTGTGAAAAAAGTTGAGTGCATTTTTTGATACCGACTGAGTCCGCGATAGACGGAGAGAGAGTTGTTTCATATGGTCTTAAGAGCGGGTGCAATACCGCGCTCGGTAATAAACACTGCAATGTTCTTCACGGGCGGTAGTATCTAAGATGGCTTTCGGTGTCACGTCTCTTTTGATAGTGAAAAAAGTTGATTATTTTCTTTTTGATACCTACTGGGCACGGCACAGTGAAAGTGGAAGAAGTTTATAAAGAATGCTCTTATAAGGAAAGGATCGCGAATGTTTTTTTAATTCTCGTCGTGAATTTTTTTTGCTTCATCATACAGGAAGCTTTGTTTGGTGAAAATAAAAATTCGAGATTTTAATGAGGACGCGTGCGGAATATTCGAAAACATAAAAAAATCATAGAAAAAATGTCCGGATGTATGTGTGTATGTATGTGTGTCTATGTAACAGACGCGAAAAATTTAAATCGCTATGACTCGAGGATGTCCCGACCGATAAACCTGGAAATTCACATACAGCATGTGTGGTTAATAGTCAATGTTTCTTGAAAAATTCCTAAAAATAGGTTTAATTTTTCTTTTTTGTATACGATTTTTAATTTCATCAAAAAATATCTGTGTGCACTCAGCTCTTCCAATTTGTTAGCTAACAGGCCAAAAAGTTGTACACAGTTGGAGTATGGTCGTCCGATGATCGCTATTAAATTTGGGGAGAATCCATCGAATCGTTTAAGTTTCATGTAATTTTGAATTTTTTGAATTTCATGAAAAATTAGTTATTTATTTTGGACGCAATTTTTTTGTTTGTTTAAAGATCGCCAACGACATCAGATTCCTGGGTAGCGGACCGCGTTGCGGTCTGGGTGAACTCTCGTTGCCCGAAAACGAGCCAGGTAGTTCGATAATGCCTGGCAAAGTGAATCCCACTCAGTGCGAAGCTATCACGATGGTCTGCGCTCAAGTGATGGGCAACAACGTAACAACGACGATTGCCGGCAGCAACGGACACTTCGAGCTCAATGTTTTCAAGCCGGTTATGGTCGCCAATACTCTTCGATCGGCAAGGCTTCTCGGCGATGCATCTGCGGCGTTCACGAAAAATTGCGTCGTCGGTATTGCTCCGAACGTCGACAATATCAAGAAAATCATGAACGAGAGCTTGATGCTGGTCACGGCTCTCAATCCCCACATTGGTTACGACAAGGTAAAGAGTTCGATACAAAGTCAACATTGTAAAATATACTGCGCAAAAAAGTGAATGAAAATACTAACTGAATTTGTTTTTATTTTAAAGGCCGCCGCTATTGCCAAACAAGCTCATAAACAAAATCTCACGCTGAAGGAATCGGCACTGAAAAACGGTTTGACTTCCGAGCAATTCGATCAGTGGGTGAGGCCCGAACAGATGCTTGGACCGAAGTGAATACTTTGATCCACAGACAAAGGGAATGTTTTTGACGAACAAAATATGAGGGCATAATTTATATTCTGTCCACGAATATTGCCGACAAAGTCGAAGAAGGGAACTGCCCCGTGTACATCGCTTTTAGTAATAAACACGATATCTATTCTTTACTAAAAAGAATACACGAATTATTTCGGTCGAGGCGAAAACAAGCGAGTTTTTCGCAGCGTAAGATTGGGAAATAAGAGACGATAACGAGCATACATAGTTTGATGCTATCGGTGACGCGTTTGTATGTGAGTGTGTAGGCCAGAGGGTCATGGTTTCACTGTCCAGGCGATATCGGTGGTGAGTCGCTTAGTTCGTTCTTGGCGTCGCCGAGATGTTGTCGAAAGTTCGTCATGTTATTAAGATGATCGGTGACCGGCATTATGGAAAAGTCGGCATCATCGGCGTGCCGTTCGAGAAGGGACAGGTAATTCGAATAGCTACGTTCTCTTATTCTTAAAAAAAAAATGGTGCAAAGTAATTTAGCCTGGCATTCTCATGTTTTATTAGTTCGTGCGTAACCTCCTCTATGGGGAAATTTCGTGGTTCGATTTTGGTTTCCTCACAGAGGAAGCTATAATTACGATACAATTTGTGCAATAAAAAAAAACTTTATCCTTGGAAAATGACAAATTTATAATATACACGCATGCACAAAAATTACGCGCGCGCACATCTTGATACCAGCTAAAAAATATTTGTCAACGAACTTTCTCACAAAGGAAGTTATGCGCAAAACAGTAAAACATGAGGAAATCATGTGCAAATGACTGCACGATTTTTTCTTTGAGCTTCTGGTGGTATTTTCGCCACCGTTATAATCTTCGGCATCTCGTTTATTCAAACTGTATCGTTCTTATAATTTTATTGTTCCTTTCTGTACTTTCAACTGTTTTTTCAATTTCTCTTTCTTCACCCATTTCATTTTCGTTAGCCGATTTTTGAACATTGATTGAATATTACGTACCCATACACATCTACACACATCCAGAAACCAGCTAAAAATAAAGACCCAAAAATAAAGCCCGAGGTCAACATTCTTATACGAACATTATATTATGAAACAAGGAATTCTGCATTCTTTCTAATATTTTTAAATGTCGGTTTATTTTTCAGTAACAAAAATATCAGGCACACGGTAGGTTCAATTGGAGAAAGGAAAATTAACATTTTAATACCGCTTCCTCAAAAAAGTTTAATATAGAAATTTTCATGTGGCTTCTGCATAAAACTTGCAAATTGAAATTTTCGTACGACTTTCTCATAATGTTCCTTTATTAACGAAGCTTCTTCTATGAGAAAGCATTTTCTGTATTGTTGGCTTCCTCATAACACGCGTCCCTTTTCGGATCTGCGAATCTCCTTCCGTTAACGAAAATACGGAGTCTTAGAAAAAGATTTGTTAATCATCCAATATTAGCCGTTTTCAGGCCATGTCTAATGTATTTTTCCCCGCAGATTACGAATCTAGAACTTATCTTACTCCTGAAGCGATATTCGATGCTGAAACTCTCGTCGGACGTAAAATAACTATTCCCCGAAATATTCAAAAATTTCAAAATCTCATAAAATCTAAACGGTTCGATTCATTTTCGGTTCATAAAATCGAAATGGTTCGATCCAAATTTAATACCAAATATCGTACAGTATTAGTCCATTCACGTATCAAATTTCGGATCGATACCAAAATACTTACTCGAATTAGACCGTTTTAGTAATTTTTCACAAAAACTCAAAATCCCATGAAATCTGACCACTTATCGAAGTGGATAGATTTTGACCAAATTAAATACCAAAGATCTTTGATCAAAATAATATATTTGTATGCAGTTTTAGGACGATAGCTCAAAATTTGCGCAAGTTAGAGCTACTATAGAGAATTTTCACAAAATTGAAAATCGTGTAAAATCTCCAATTGGGCCTCAATCTTCACGAAAATAGCACCGATCGAAGCGACGCGATCACTCTATTGGTGTACCAAATTTCAACTCGCCGTCACAAGCCGTTTCCAAGTTATAGTCGTTTTAAACGACGCAAATTTGCCACACACACACATCCGCCAGCTAAAAATCACATTTCTCAACATTTTAGACTATTTTAAGTACTCTGACATTAAAGTCTCGATTTTTTTGTTTACAAAAACATATCTCCTCTATGAGGAATCAAAAATACTTTGACACAATGTACAATTTTTTTCAGCGAAAGGAAGGAGTAGGCCGCGGTCCGGAGGCGATACGTGATGCCGGCTTAATTCAAGAATTACAAAACTTGGGTAAATATAAACAAGATAAATTATCCGTCGAATGTTATTATACGACTAACTGCGAAATAAATACAGGTCTGGACGTCCAAGACTACGGAAACATCAACTACGAAGTTCGGGAAACTGGAGATGTGGATAATATGTCTCATCTGGGCGAGGTTGCCGCCTGCACGCACAATTTATCGCAGAGAGTTCAACAGGTCTTGAAGGAAGGTCGGCAAGTGTTGACTTTGGGCGGCGACCACAGTGTGGGGATCGGGACGATCGACGGACACGTAAAGGTGCGTAGATTAATGAATAACATATACAATCCATATATTGTGATGATACTTTATTCTCTTCAATTTGAAAATCGGGACAATCCGGGAAATCTAGGGCGAGGGGAAAGGGGGAAATAACACACCAAAATTTT
>JAPYZD010003176.1:0-13720 GCA_030522725.1 Ichneumoninae sp. B BG-2022a
ATTGTTTTTAATTTGCGACCTTAACGACCTAAATCCTCGACAAGTAGCCAGCGGCTCGGCTCGAAAGCTTCCGAGTCTCTTAGGTTTGCCCGTTTCCCGAGACTCGCAGCGCCGCTTCCGCGCACGTACCAACCGGTAGACCGCGGAAATCTCGTGCAGACCTGTTTTGCCCTCCGAGCATACCGTAGTTCTCTCGTCGCGCGACGGGAGAAGTTTCGTAACGAAAAAATAATCCCTTCCATTATTTGTACAGCCGCCATTTTGTAAGCGCCAGGCGTAACATCCCGAGCTATATAAAAAACAGCACGAGACCTTACGAAATAATGACAATTGAGTGCGATGTTTCTTTCGCCGGCAGCATGTTTTTAATTTCCGACCCAACAACCTGAATCATCTGCAAGTGTTTAGCGGCTCGGACTCGAAAGCATCGACGTCTCGTAGGTTTGCACGCTTCTAGAAACCCGCAGCGCCACTTCTGGCGATCCGCAGCGTCGCTCCTCGCGCACGTACCAACCGGCGAACCGCGGAAATCTCCCGCAGCCTGTCTTACCCTCCGAGCATACCGCTATTCTCTGGTCGCGCAACGAGAGAAAAAAAATGTCCCAACGAAAAAACACTCCCTCCCATTATTTGTACAGCCGCCATTTTGTAAGCGCCAGCCGAAACATCGTGAGCTATACAAAAAGTGCACGACACCTTACGAAATAATGACAATTGAGAGCGATGTTTCTTTCGGCGATAGCACTTTTTTGTATCTTTCAACATAACAACCAAAATCCCCGACAAGTAGCCAGCGGCTCGTCTCGGGAGCCTCGCGCTCTCGCACCGTCGCTATTAAACGCTTTATCTGCACGTGGAACCTCCAGTGCACCACCGAAAAACGCCGCATCTCTCTCCAAACTCTCACCAAAAACTATCAAAATTTTCCCTAAACTCATCTCGAACCCGCGTGCCGGTCGAGAGACCGTAGGAATCCGCCGACAATTCCGAGGAAATGCGTAATCATCGGAACACCGTACGAATGACAAAACTCTCAAGGATCGCGAGGACGCCGCGTCGCGAGCGTGGAGCGCCAGAGAGCGGAGGACCGGCTTCCCTCTCGTCCGTCCCGAAGCGCTCTCCGGGCTGATACAACCTTCTCGCGTCGATGACACAAGAAACATCGCGGCAACGAAAACGCGCTGAACAGTATCGCGCGTTAATCGTCGCGGATATAACCTACCAAGTATTTCTCCTCGTGTCGATAACGCAGTAGCGAAAAAAAGTGTCTACCTGCCCGAGTGTCTCTCGCTCGCGAGGGAGAGAGAGAGAGCGAGAGAGGGACGGAGAGGGCGAGCGAGCGAGCGCGAGTGAGACGGAAATACAAGAGTAGCGTGTGTCTGGCCCGGGTCGGGACAAAAGGTGGCTTCACTGGCTGCCCCGCGAAACCAGCGCACGAGTCTCCTCCTCGGCTCGAAATAAATAAATAAATAACCGTGTCCGCGTGCGGACACTCGAAAGTCGCGAAATAATAATAAAAAGTAAAATAAACAACTAATCGTTAGTTCTTATTAGGGTGAAAGTGTATTATGTACAGTACGAGCGTAACTCGTCGCAATCAAAAATTGAAGCTCGAACGTGTCGTACGCATACGCACACATAGAATATATCACGGACCACGTCGTCGTACTGCGTTCAGCGGCAGCAGCAGCACATCGTCGTCCTCGTCGTCGTCGTTGATATGACGCCATTTTACTAACCTTTTCGGCGCGCTCATCGCCGAGAGAGTTGCACTTTATATTTTGGACGATTCATTCGCTCACGAACGTCCGTCCCGATCGTCACGGCGAGGACGCGTCGCCGGAGCGATCAGACGAGCCGAGATCGCACGAGGAACGGTCACGCTTGTCCGTCCGAAGACAACGAACCACCGCAGTCACGATCGTACGACGCCGCGAGGGTGAGTCAATTTTTTCGCTCGCCGCGTACCGCTCCGAGCTTCGAGGCGAGCCCAGCATCCCCGCGGCTTTCGCGGTCCATGCACGCTCTTTGCTGAACGTTCGACAAGGTTTTTGGGGATTTTTGGCCGCGAGGAACGGGACGGAACCGTCGGCGGGCTCGGAGGGCTTCGCAGGCGACCTGGGAAGTCCGGTGCATGCGCCGATGGCTGAGAGCATTTTTGGGATTTTTTTTTTGGGAGCGATAAGCGTGTCTCCTTCGCGAGGAGACGTGGAGAGTTAGAGCTACGCGACAAGTGGTTGCGACGCTTAGTTTGTGAGGAATGTGCATGTCTGGGTTGCGACGCTTTGCATGGAGAAATGAAATTTGATGACGCCGAGTGCTGTGGTTTCGTGGAGGATTTTTTGTTTTTTTTACGGTGCGTGGCGTCCGGCGGATTATCTCTGGCGGAGACGGAGTTTTGGTGTTGAGAGGACGTTGCTCCTTATTCGTCTGAAGCTGCATGATTAACGGAGATTCGCAAAAAAAATGATGTGGCGTTGTGTCTTTGTTTCATACAGAACCTTGATTTTTTTATTTGTCGGGATTTCTTTGACGCTTGGGTGTACTATTTGGCGATAACGGAGGAGAGACGGGTTTTGGATTTACCAGTGAGAGAATCTCTTTTTTTTCATATTAATCCGGACGATTATCATATGCATGAATTTTGAGAGCAAATGTAAAATGGATTTCTTTTCTTTTTACCGATGAGAGAATTTTTTTATCTTTTAATCCGGACGATTGTCAAATGCATGAATTTTGAGAGAAAATCTAAAATAGATTTCTTTTCTTTTTAACGATGAGGGGATTTTTTTTCTTTTAATCCGGACGATTATCAGATGCATGTATTTTGAGATAAAATGTAAAATTGTACTTTTTCTTCTTTTTTACTATTTCTTTTAAAACTAATTTTATCCTTTTTTCCGACCCCTTTACGACAAACTCTCTAATGGATGTAAAAATTGTATTTTTTTTAGGTAAAACTTGAGGCTCTCCAATCGATTATGGAAGATGACGACGTGGAGGGTAAAGTTACGGAAAGTTGGACAAAGCATGCAGAGGAGAGAGGCCAGAAGAGCGAGGAGACACTGAAGAGAACGTCGAGGGTATTGTCGGGATCGTCGCCGGGTTCGCGACTGGATTACAACGACGCGTGTATAGAGGAGAACAAGGAGGACAGATGTGGCTCTTCGGAGGATTCTCCCGGCAAGAATTCCTCGGACGAACCGACCTCGAAGATAGTCTTCAAGGGTTTCAAGAAGCGTATCCTCGCGCAGGCTCAGGAGAACCGTATAGGGGGGCGTGCGAACTCCCACGAGAATTTTCATGCAACGAGCAAGATCCTCCGCGAGAAGAGAGGAACGCTCGAGGGAAAGCGCGGCAAGATAACGGAGTACGCGCAGTACCTCGGTCTGCAGCCCGCCCCGACGAGCAGAGCGAAGTGCTCGAAGTGTCAACCGACAACGAATTCCTGCGCGAACTCGATGCTGAAGAGTCAGCAGCAATGTACCTGTCCCGCGGGCTCGCCGCAGTCGCCGGGAACCTCGGACTCGCCGTCGACGATCGCGACGCCGACGACGGCGAACAACTTTCGCATAACGCGAAAGGTCTATCTCTGCGCGGCTTGCGGAACGTATTTCGAGAATTGGAACCTCTTTCTGCACATGAGGGAGATTCACAAGCGTCACATATGCCTCTTCTGTCTGGGTATGTTCGGTCAGGCGGAGAGGCTCTCCTACCACCTCACGAAGAAGCACAGCGTGCCCGAGACATCTTTCACATCGGTCGAGGATTTCTACAACGTCTTCAAGGGTTCCTGCTACCTTATATGCTGCACCTGCGAGAAAGTATTCTCCGAAACGGACAATTTTTACAATCACTTCTGCACACCGGTACAAAAATCGCGCAACAACGCTGCGGACGTTTGTTCGCTGTGTCGCCAGTCGGGAAGTCACGCGGCGACGTGCAGTCTCGTCGACACGACGACGGGACTCCCCGGTATTCCCGGTCTGCCCGCTAAGAACGCCGACAGCCCGGTCCGCGCCTCGAACAAACGTCTGCTGAAGAACAACAGGCTCAAGCGCACGGAGGAGACTCTGCTGAGCTCGTACCAGCAAAAGTTGTCGGACATGTATGCGAGGAAGATGAGCGCAAAGTCGCGCGATACCAGCCGAGAAACGGCGTCGCTCGGCGACGAGGAGGAGCCGGCAGTTTCCACGGTCGGGAGTCTCGAGACCGCAACGACGACAACGACGGAGATCGACACGGTTTCCGAGACGATAATGGAGGTATCGAAGTGCACGGAGGAGGACACGCGAAGAAATCAGGAGGTCGAGCCGCCCAGCGAGGAAACTCCGCGGACGAGCGACTCTCCACCGAAGATCGAGTCTTCGCCCTGTCCGTCGGCCTCGCCCTCGAGGTCTCCGTCGCCGCTGCGCCAACCCGCCGAGATTTCTCTCTACGACAGCGTCGCCGAGACGATAATGGAGGTTTCCCGGTGCGACAACGAGTCCGCGGGCAACACGAGCGCCGAGGACGAGGAGGACGTCGACGAGGACGGAAGCAGGGACGCCGGAAGCGACGACGATGTACTCGTTATGGACGAGGTCGCCGATCCGGAGAATCCCACTCAGACGACCAACGGAAAGGAAGATTACGACGACAGATTGAAGAACACCGAACCGGAAGTCGAAGAGCCCGCCGACGACGAGACGGTTGATCTGTCGGATTCCGACGACTCCAGTCGGACGTCCCGATCACCCAAGAGCCGGCTCGACCGCGCCTCCGAATCTTGCTCGTCGCCGGAGAAGGAATCTCACACATCGGTTTCCGTAACGACGGTAAACAGTACGGACAGAAGCTTAGTTATTAAAATTTGTACCAATAGAAATTCACAATTTTCCGTGACGAGCGCTAACGGCGCGAGTCTGAACAACGATAATCACGACGCCGGCAGGGAGTCGGAGGAGAACAACAACGGCGAGGACTCTGCCTCGGAGGGAAAGCACTCGAACAACGGGAGTTTGAATAGTTTTCGCGGCAACGAGGAGGAGGAGGAGGACGAGGACGAGGCGAGCGAAGCGGAGAGCGCGAAGCTGGAGGTCAAGGAGAGCGACCGGGAAGCTCCGAGCGCCGAGGAGAACCGGGAGGAAATAGCGACGAACGAAGCCAGAGAGGAGGAAACCATAAACATCGAGGATGACGAAGCGCCAGCGAAGCCCGAGACCAAGATCGAGGAGGAGGCTAAAGAGACGTCGGAGGTCGAACCGAAATCCGAGAAGGACGAGAAACCCGAGGAGAAGATCGAGCCGTCCGACGGTATAATAATAGCCGCGGAGGACGTGCCGAGTATAGACCTGAACGTCGAGGGGACCCTCGACAGCATGAAGATCGAGGATCTCCTGAAGCGTTGCATAAGCGCCGCGAGCGGTTACTGCGTCTACTGCAACCACGCTCGTCACATAGCGGTGAACGGCAAGCAGCTCGGTCTTCACGTCCTCGCCGAGCACCGCTTTCAGCCGCAGCATCCGGCGATAATAATTCATCGCGAGCAGTTCGTCGCGAGACTGAAGAAATCCCTCGAGGAGGTCGAGAGCCTCTTCTTCAATCTCGATTCCTTCGACAGCACGAGCGGCACCTACGAGGTTCCGAGTCCGCGAACCTTTGAGTGCTTTCACTGCAGATACCACTCGCTCGTTCACAAGGACATTTATCTTCACAACCGGAAGATGCACCAGAAAACCATACTCATATGCATAATGTGCAAATCGACTTTTTACAGCTACAGCGAACTACTTTGCCATCTCTGTCCGGGGGTCTACTCGCCGAACATAAACGTCACTTATCGATGCTGCCTGTGCCCGGTGAGCAGCCTGCCCTCGGCCTTCAGGCTCATGGTCCATCTGCGGAAGCGCCATCACTCCTGCGACGTCTGCCTCGAGTCCACCGGCAATCAGCAGCGGCTCTCGAATCACGTATGGAAACACAAGCTCCATCACCTCTGCTACCGTTGCGGCATCGCTTATCGCAACAAGCCCGACATAACTAAGCATCTGTTCTGGAAACACGGCACGGAGAGCGTTCTCTGCAAGAAGTGCCTGCAGAAGAAGTGGCCCCACGTCTATCACTTCTGCATACCGCCCACGGCGTTCGTCTGCGAGGAGTGCACTTCGACGTTCTCCCGAGCGGTGGCGCTGAAGGTTCACAAGAGGCTCCACTCGGGCGATCGACCGTACGGCTGCGAGGAGTGCACCGAGCGTTTCATCTCGAAGAAGCTCCTGGCGAAGCACGAGGCGAGTCACCGCGAACCGGAAGTCGTGCCCGAAGTCCTGCCCAAGGAGCCCGAAATTCCGCCGATCAGGGAGGAGGAAAAGGCGAGTCCCGAGAAGGAAGCTCCGGTCGTCTCTGCATTACCGACCGTGCAGGAAAATTCCGTGGTCGAGAGCGAGGTCAAAGAGGTCGTCAAGGAGGTCAAGAAGGTCGTCGACGTGTACGACCTTCCGCCGCTGAATCTCTCGTCGGACAGCGACACGGACTCGGAGGACCAGAGGCAGGCGACGGAGAGCGCGACGAAGCCTCCGGCGGAATCGGAGACGAAGGTCGAGACGAAGAGCGAGGGAGCGTCGAGCGTACCGGAAGTCGAGCCCGAGGAGGAGGAGGACGAGAAGAAGGAGGAGGCTCAGATAATGGACGGTATATGGGACAACTTCAAGTCTTACGCGGCGAGTCTGGAGAAGCAGGACAGCGTTCTCGAGATGCTGGTTGACGAGAAGAAGGAGGAGGCTGTAGATATGGAATTTTTGTGCCGGGTCATTCTGGCCGATCACGACTACTGCGTGGTCTTCGAGAAGACGGAGGAGCTCAGGGAGGAACCAGCGGCGAAGGTCGAGGACAATTGCGGGACGATGGAGGGCGAGCACGACTACGGTTACAAGCAAACGAAGAGCCCCTCGGCGACGAGCGTCGCGTTGAACTGCGACAGCGACACGAACGCCAACGCCAAGAAGAAGAAGGAGAAGACGCCAAAGAAGAAGAGATCGGGCAGCGGGTCGTCGAGCGACTCGTCGAGCGACAGCGACTCGAGCAGTTGTTCGTGCGGCACGAACTGCAGCTGCAGCAGCTCCTCGTCGGGCAGTTCGTCGAGTTCGTCGAGCAGCTCGGACTCGGATTCCTCGGCCTCGGACGGCTCGCCGAAGAAGCAGTCGGTGAGGAAGGAACGGAGGAAAGACAAGGAGAAGGAGAAGGAGCAGAACGAGACGGAGAACAATTCCACCAAGGTCGAGGCCGTCGAGGAGAAGGTGGAAACCGCGGAGGTCGCCGTCGCGGAGGAGCCGCAGAACCTGGAGGAGGCCAATCCGAGCGTCGAGATCTGCGATCCTCCGCGAAGTCCCCAGTTGATATTTCGCGAGTCCGATCTCGACACCGACGAGACCGAGACCGACGAGGATTTTTACGACGAGCATCCCCAGCAGCTGGCGAACAAGTTGCTCGCGGAGAAACGCAACCAGCTCATGCTCCTCGCGGCGGTGGCTCCGGCCGCGACGGAATCCTCCGCGGCGCTCCCGGCGACGCCGAACAATCTCAACAACGGTAGTCTCGAGACCGTGAACGCCAATTCGGTGGAGCCCGCGCCGAGAGTCGACGAGGTCGTCCACAACAACACCGGCCGCCAGGGACGAAAACGCGTCAAGACGAAGAAACGCAAGAAATCCGACAGAGCGAAGACCAGCAGAGTCGCCACTCCGACCGTCGAGTCGATAAAGTTGAACATTCCAAAGTCATTCTATCAGAAGAAACATCCGGGCTTCGGCTCGTCTCAGCCCGCTCTGATAACCGTTCTGCCGAGCAGGTCCTCGACGCCCAATCAGCAGAATTCTCAGGCCGACCTCGGACAATTCACCGGCGAGGTGAACAAGACTCTCAGGATCAGCATCGGCGGAAGTGGATCGGAGAACGAGAACAAGAGGTCCTCGAAGAGAAAGCGCGTTCCGAAGCGTTTCTACGGAGACTCCAGCGACGAGGAGGCCGAGAGGCAGCAGCAACAGCAGCAGCAGCTGCATCAGCCGCAGCAGCAGCAACAGCACTACAGTCAGCCGAGCGTCAAGTGGCGAAAGGTCGAGCCTCCCTTCGTCCCCTCGATAACCCTGCCGGCTCAGCCGCAGATCCAGGCCAATTCCAGCGCGAACTACGCGACGAAGAGCGTCACCCTCAGGCTCTCGGGGTTCGATCAGCCCATGGAGAGGATAGTCCCCATGACGACCGTCGCCTCCGCCACAGAGTCCGAGGAACCCGCCGAGACCAGCAGCGACTCCAGCGACGCCGAGGAAACGGTCGTCCAGATTCAACCTCAGCCCCAACAGCCCCAGCAGCATCCCTCGATTGTTCTTCCCGTTGGACCCACCGTGGCTAACACCCTACCGACGAACTCCACCGGCGCACCCGGCGAACGCTCCGCGAATTTGTACTGCTATTGCCAGTGCCCGTACGACGAGGTCTCGGAGATGATCGCGTGCGACGGCGACGACTGCAGAATCGAATGGTTTCACTTCGAGTGCGTCGGTATAATGGTGCCGCCCAAGGGCAAGTGGTACTGTCCCGATTGCCGAAAAAAGGACGAGAGTTTGCCCGGCAATGAAGAATACTTCGACTGATAAAAGAAAGAAATTTTTAAAGAAACGTGCGAATGTAAAAAAAAAGGAATGCACTGAGAGACGTTACAGACAATAGAAACGCGCTTCTAGGTACATTATTAATACTAATTATTATTATTATTATTATTATTATTATCATTATTATTATTACTATTATTATCATTATTATGGAAAATAAGAGATTGGCGAGAGAGTGAAAAATTTGATGCCTCTGTGTAGATTTTATCTTCTGGTTTGAAGCGACACAGGCTACAGAGAGCTTCGCACCCAGTGTCGATGTTCCATGCTGATATATATTTTTTTTCTTTCTTCTTGAAATCGAAGCCGTGATAATGAAAAAAAAACAACAAAAAAACACTAAAAAATGAGAAACATGTTTGTAAATACGTGTAAATAATGAAACTCTTGGAGGACCTCGAGTATTCTTATCCAGACCCTTGAGAATCTTCTAAGTTTAGACTCGATAGCTGACTAGAACTCGACCCTCCCACTACCTCCCCATTCGAATCCCGAGAGAGACCGTGATTTACATGTAAACGAGAATGAAGATATTTGCCGAGTTGTAAATTTGTTTGTACTTTAATCCTTAAAAAAAACCCACAATGCCGTCGAATCTGTTTTGGTGCAATTTTCGACACTAGCTGTTTGACGACGGATTTTTATCTTACACTATTTTTTTTTCTTTTTTTTTTTATCATCTTCGCGAAACTGACGCGACTGTCCACACTGCTGGCAGTGTGCAGATTTCCAGATTTTTTTCCATTCTTTGTTTTAACGTGCTCTTCGCGACTCTACGCGTAGTCCACATTTTTCGGGATATTAAAAAGAAAAAACGGCTTGAAAATGCGCGGGGAAGCTTTTAGGCGTAATCAAAATTATATCTATCGTATAAACTAAATATTGGAAATCTTTTTTTTTAGTAAATTCTTCCGCGTCACGAGTCTAGAGCCCAGTGTCTATCGCGTAGATTTTTAACTTTTAATTTTTCACACTATTATCATTTCTTTACCACGTAGACGGACCGAGTGTATATCGTGAAAGCCTTCAAAAAAATATTCCTCCGATCCCCTGCCCACCTCCACACTCTTAATTTATACACTTACTTTTACTAGTTAAAACAAAAAACAAAAACCATCTGTGTTACGTTAGATTATATCGTCGTTATTTACATTAAGTTTGTGCCAAAAAAATAACAACAAGACGTTGACGATTATATAAAAAAAAAAAAAAAAAAAAAAAAACTAAAATGAGAACATAATTGAAGAAAACGAACATACCCACACACAAGAAAAACACACTGCGTGGCGAAGTGAAGAAAAACAAAATGATTTATATTAATTTGAGGCTTGTAAAGACGCGCCATTGAGATATCAATGTTTTCTCTAATTAGTAACAGATTCGAACAGCATCTCTCAGCGAGACGAAAGAGAGAATCGACGATAAATAGTAATATCGGGTTAAAAGCTACGCCGGGCCTCCGAAACTTTCAATGATAACGAGAACAGAATAAGAATTCACATTTCTATGTAATCCTGCATAAAACGAAGGAAGAAAAAGAAACACAAAACTGAACCGCCTAAGAGAAGAAGAAGAAATCGGCCGTGCCGTTGTAACGATAAAAACGTAAATAAAATCTCGTGATTGATTCGGCGAGTATGTGCGAACGAAAGAATGAAGAAAAAAAAAAAGTCTTCTTTTTACGTCGTCTTCGATACCTCCGGCTGCTCGATCCCGAGGATCTCCTCCGTGAAGTCCTTGTACGATATGTTCTGCCAATTCGACAAACAAAACACGCTATATTTTAGTAATTTTATCGAAATTGGGTTTCGCTTGTTCTTTTAGTTGCTTACCGGTGGAAGAAATTCAAAGTTCAATTCGGCCTTTGGGGCTTTGTCGCGGCTACCCGTGTAGGATGTAGAGTCCTCGTCCTGCGGTACGAGACGGCGAAGATACGCGTGCGCCTCCTCGGCGGACAAAGGCTCACCTTGTGAAGAAGAAAACATCCGATTCGAGCCGGGTTAGTAATTTTATAATTACAATAATTTTTTATAATTTTTTATAATTATTTTTAAAAATTCATTTTTTTTATAATCATTGAAATTAAAAAAAAAATAATCGAAGCGTTGTACGAACCGCGCAGTTTGTCATCGAGCAATCCATTGTTCCTGTTGCAACCACCGCGCCCAAAAAGCACCTCCAAAAATTGCTTCGAGCTGAGGCACGGATTGTCGAGATCCCCGGGTCCGGCGAAGGCTTTGAACGCTTCCTTTATCTCGTTTCTCGTCACACCGAAAGCCGGACGATGATTTACATAGAGTTTGACGAATTCCTCGAAAGTTATCTCGTCGACGAGCTCTCCGGTGTCGGCGTAATTCTTGTATGAAACTTCCTCCATCATGTTCTCCAGCTAGAAAAAAATTTCCACTTCGCTATTTATTTCTCGAATTTTTTATAATAATATATTCGTAATTTTTTTTTTCTTTTTCGAACCTCTGCGTTAGTCGGATAGAAACCGATAGCGCGCATGATGTTGGGTAGCTGCATTACCGACAATTTGTCGGTAACGATTCTCGTCGCCGTCGTGTTTTCGCCCTGGTGCAATATCTGGGCGTAGTAGAAGAGATCCTTTATCTCGTTCACGAGCCAGCCCGCTTTTCCTCCCTCGATCATACGGTAGAAAGGCGCGAGTCCTTCGCCTCCCAGACGCACCATTACATCCACGGATCTGCAATTGTTATTCTTATAATTGAACGCCGATATTCGCGTGGTGATCGGCTGGGTCCGATTTACTTGTAATTGATCCTCCACATGAGGAGGCTTCGATCGTTTTTGCCAATGGTGAACAAATAACTTCCGCAGTCGCTGATCGCCATCGCTTCAATCTGGAACAGTTTTTAAAGCAGAAGCGATTTATGGCCTTACTTAATGGCGATTAATGACTCGACACGACAATTTTCTTTTCTTAACGCATGAACGTAAAATCCCGCCTGCCATTCCTGTGAAGTGAGCGCAGAAACACACTTTATTACACTCGGTACGAAAAACTTTTGCTTAACTCGTAAGATTCCAACACTCGAATTCGGCTCATGCTGCAAACTCACACTCGTCAGAAAAAGGTTTTTCGCACTACTATCCTAATCTACTGTTTTTGCATCGCATGCGAGAAAAATACTGCACATGCGTGCAAACGCAATTGAGTCTTTTTCTCGCACTAGTGCGAGAAAGTGACATCTGCGCGCACTTTCCAACAAAAAAGCGTGATTTTCGTTAGTTTGTTAGGAAAAATTATGTGAATGGTAGGGGCAATGAAAGGGGAGTCCCGAGTCGGGTGATTGCCGCCCTCCTTGAGTACACCCTTTCTACACCCTTGCCATACAAATAACTATTTAAGATCATATAAAATACCTCCCTCCCCATCCGTCTCCAGATCAGTCAGTATCAACAACTATATAACAACTTTTCTTTTGACCGTACATGCCAGAATCCGTGAGAAAAGTTGATTACAGTTTTGGTTACCGACTTCTCAGAGCTCGGAATACCAACCTTTCTTGGATGTCCGATCATAGCCAGAATTCTGTGGGGATTACCATCGAACGGTAAGATCATCAAACCGATCTCTTTCCTAGTGGCGAATATCATATACTCTCTATTCTTCAGTTTCTTCTGCTGTCCGGCTATCAAAATCTTTTCCACCGGATCGCCGAAAGTTGGACCAAGATACGTGGCCCTGGTAGTTTTCGTCAGGTCATTCAGCAGCCTGAATTTATGCTGCAAATTATAATAGCGACAAGTGAAATTAAGGAAATTAAAAGACAACATTCGTTGACCCTTCGACCTTCAATGAAACTATAGTTATAAGTCATATTTTGACTTTGAAGTAAAACATGTATTTTGTAAGTGGCCCACCTTGGAATTGGCAGATATGAGGAAGCTCTCGACCCCGAATTGCGGATAAACCGCGATACAAAGTGGCAGTGCGGTTTTTTCGGTCCTGTCAATTTGCGAGATCAACAAACCCGGCTTCGGATACGGTCCGCTATAAAAAAAGAATAGTACATTACGATAATAGTGCGAAAAAATGAAGTCGAGTATTGCAATCACACGAGATAAGAAAACGTTTTTCGCATCGGAATCGTACAAAATTTTATTTCACAAGGTGTGAAAATGGGGATTTTACACACGCGAGCCGAACGCATATTTTCCCGGCATTTTCTCACCGAGTGATATAAATTCCTTGAGGGGAAGTGAAACAGCTGTGCGTGCGAGAGAGATAGTTGCAATTTTTAA
Organism: Ichneumoninae sp. B BG-2022a; assembly: GCA_030522725.1. Taxonomy (NCBI): domain Eukaryota; kingdom Metazoa; phylum Arthropoda; class Insecta; order Hymenoptera; family Ichneumonidae; species Ichneumoninae sp. B BG-2022a. The sequence continues at coordinate 12,915 of JAPYZD010003176.1, forward strand.
ATTAACTTTATTCAATGGTGCCAATTTTTTTTAGAAAAAATTAATTCGTGCCGGTCGCGAAATTACCGTGAGTATCCAGCGGGAATTTGCTTTTTCCTCAATAAAATTAGCACCCTTGAGAAAAGTTCATTACAGTTTTCATTACCGACCGCGATATTTCAATTCCCCTTAAGAACATGTGCAATGCCACGGTCGGTAATAAAAACTGTAATCAACTTTTCTCATGGATTCTGGCATATATAATCAAAAGAAAAGTCTCATCGTAAGCAAATATCATTTCGGCTTTCCATGAGACTTTTCATTTAAGGTAGCTATGTCGCTTCCCGCTCTACTCGCATAAGTCATTGAAAAGGCAGTGAATATTGCAAGTACTTCTCGGTGGTATAAAAATGTGAAAAAATGCATGCATATTAAAGGCACTGAAAAGATTCATTTTGCATAATAATGATTCCGAAATGTTATTAACAAATTTATGAAAAAATTAATTGTTTAACAAATTACCCGGCAAAACAACTTTTTTTTTAATTGAAAATGATTCATTTATTTTTCTGAATACGTATGCATTTTTTCAGATTTTTCAATTACTTTTGATTTTTGTGCTTTTCCAGACATTTTTTCCATATAAAAAAATTCAAAAATCAAAGCTAATTGAAAAATCTGAAAAAATTCATACGTATTCAGAAAAATAAACGAATCATGTTCATAGAAAAAAAAAGTTGTTTTGCCGGGCAATTTGTTAAACAATTAATTTTTTGATTAATTTGTTAATAACATTTTGGAATTATTATCGTGCAAAATTAATCTTT
>JAPYZD010003177.1:0-13719 GCA_030522725.1 Ichneumoninae sp. B BG-2022a
CACGGCGTGCTTGCGCTTTGGCCGACGCTTCTCTTCTCTTTATTTCCTCTTCTTTTTTTTTTACTTTTTCTCCTTAACTTTCCGACTTTTCCGTTTCTTTTCATGCCAAAGTTAATGCTAATGATTTCCCGGGACTTTCAGAAACTCGGAGTGCACTGTGAATGCGTGCGGAGCGTAGCCGGAAGTTCGAATGAAAGCAGCGCGAACGAGGTGAAACGTACGGACGGGAAGCTCCGGGGAACGAGAGAAAAGGGGAGAGAGGGACTTGCACGCCGGTAGTTACGGTAAGCAACGCGTCAGACATGAAGAAAAAATAAGAGAGAGGGTAAAAAAAAAGAAAATGGTAAAATAACAGCGTTTCCAGCGTACAACTAGTTCGCGGCGCTGCTCGCGTACATTCGCGGGGCGTTGCACCGCCGGTTCGAAGGCAGGGTAGAGAACGCATTAGCGAACTTTCGGGCAGGGGGCCGAAAACCCCTCCGGTTTTAGCGCGCGCGCGTATTTAGAACGCGCTCGCGAGCAGGCAAGTCTGAGTTAACCGTAATACTTTTGGCAGGTGCTCCTCCCAACATCCTCGCCACGGCGGGGACGACGAGGGTCGAGACACGATGAAGGGGAAAGGAAATACCACCGGCAGTAGCAGAGGCGAGCCCCGAACCCGGGCTGATCGAACGGGAAGTAAGTTTAAGTTTAATTAACGTGCCACATCGAATCCATTGGGCGCTGCTTCCACTTATCGTCCTTCTCTCCGGTTTCGCCAGCTCTATCCTCGCTCCTCACTCGCTCACTCTCTCGAGAGAGACTCATTCGGGTCTCGCTCACTTTTTGCAGGCACCTACGAGAATCCTCGCCGTATATTAGGAACACACACGCTCGTCTCCACTAATACCCCGTCGGAGCCGTGAGGAGAGCTCACCGGCGTCAACGTGTGTTCGCTCCACGTTTCTTCGCGATACTCTTCCGACGGCGCAGCTACCAGTACTCACGTTTCACGGCAGATCCCGGGGAAGCTTTCTCGATAGCCGGCAAAAGCTTCCGTTCCTCGTTTCGAGGGACGAAAGAGAGAAAGAGAAGGATTCGCCCGGAACGTCTATATATGTACGTTGTACATACACGTCATAGCAAAAACGAACGAAAATCGTTGTGGTGTTGGTGTCGGGAGTTCGTCGGATAGCGTTCACCCGTTCGTTGATTCCGCAGTTTTCAACTGTCAGGCCGCGAGCGGTCGACCCCCGAGGGCACGTTGCACAACTGGCGAGCTTGTTGGCCGAGGGAGAGCGATTACTTTGGGAATGATCGACGCCACGCCACGCTCGAATGACTAATCAACGTCAATATGCCTCGCAGATATATCCTATGGGCCCTCGGTTTTTGAAAGCTGTCGAAAAGTTTTGTTCTCCGCAAAGTCTCGTAGTTCATTTTTTTTTCCTTCTTTTTTTATGCTCTCAATTTATGCCTGCAACGGCCTATTTGCGTGTTCAATTTATTAGTTCGTTATCGGTGCTAATTGAAGAAGTACGCCACGGTGGAAATTTATCGTTTCGCTCGATAGCGGTGAATTCTCAAACTCGTATCACCTACCTTGCAATTCTGTTGTGGGCTCCGGCACCCGTTGTACGCCTCACGATCTTCTATTCTCAATAGTTTCTATCGACGGAGGTAACGAGAGTAGGTGGATCTCGAATTTCCTGCTTCTCACGCCGGCTCTCGTCCGTTATATCGACTTGTCTGCGGGAAACGGCGAGGCAGCCTCCCCGCGGAAAATCGATAGCGGTATCATCATCCTCTTTCGATCTCGCTCGGGCACTTCCGAGGATTCCCCGTCTTCGATCTACCTTCACGATTGGAGTAATCTCACTCTTCTATTCACCTTTCTTCGTGAGTCTCAGTTTCTCCATCTCTGGTCTTTCTATAATTTCGTTGATACTTCGCCCCGATATCGGCGACCCCTCCGTAAGAGCGTTGGCGCACGATACAGCAAAACAGAATCGAAACTCCTCATTCTCGCTCGGGCTACTTTCTTTTCTGGTTTTCGTATCACTGCGGCGATGTGAGGCAAGATCTTGCCAAGACACCGGATACAGCAGCTAGGTAGACTGCGAAAGATAAAGCGAATTGAAACCCGAGAAGGTGGCGGAAGAAGAGCCGCCACCCCGGAAACTCCAAGTCCTCGTCGAGGGTGTTGCTAGGCTACTATTGCACCACTCGTGTTCTATGTATCGCTCTTGTACAGCGCAGGACGTTTACTTCCGCACAATATCCAATATCCCCGTCTCGATTCAAACTCTCGGAGCCCACACTATCATCCTATTGTTTATCTATGCTATCGCCGGAATATGATAATAATTTTATATTGTGGTAGTTTCAGGCTTCGCCGAAGGGGGTAACAGGCTGTACCGATGCGACCGCATCGGTCGTTGCCGTGCGGCGTGCATAATGCATCGTTCTCGTTCTTCGATCGTTCTACGGGATCAGCACGTGGCGGACGAGACCACTCACGGATAAACCGGGGCGTGCGTCGCGGTTGTGTTAACAAGGTCTCGATGCACCCGTGGTTAAGGCTGCTGTCGCTCGTAAGCCCGGGAGCCATCGATCGGTGAGGATCATTCTCGATGGAATCACCGAATACAACGGTATTCGGTGATCGTCCGGAGGCAGGACGTTCCCTCGATTAGAAACAGGAGATTCGGATCGTGTCGACTAGCCAATTACCATCTAGCGGTAGAGAACAGTGGTTGAGTGGTTGAGTCCACGTTCGATTGTTCCGGACAATCGAAATCGGCCAGCTTGTATCCGATCGCCCGCACATCGGAAATCAATGAGGCAAGTTAGCGACGACGCGTATCCACGAGTAGACTCTTAATATTACACGCGTTTAAGGATATCCGTTACAAAAGTCCGCCGATTTAATGAGAAAGAGTACGGTGAATGTTTGCAACTTTTTTATTTCAATTTGTCCGTACATTTTTTTTTGCACAATATTTACATGCTACGTTACGGTAACGAAGTTACAGTGCAATGTACCTTTTTTCTCCGCAATTGTTATGTTCGATTTAAAATAAGAAAAAAATCTAACCGCGCGACGGATATGTCTCCGGGATCCAATGTGTGCAAAGTCTAAGAAGATACACGGTCATAATATTCGGGTCAGGTCCAAAGACGTGCGGCCTTTGTCTCTACTTCGCTCACCCGCTCAATTCTCGTCAAGGATGTCCTTAATCTTATTATGAATCCATTGGAAATAGAAATGAAGAAAAAAAATCCTCAGTCATTTCGCAGAAACGATAGGATAGTCCGTATAGCACTACCGTACCAGCGAGTACGTATATCTACCGGAGAATTCTCATTCTCACCTGGCTCCGCTATATCCGCAAGCGAGGCGAGAACGACGTTCTCCAATTTTCTCTGCGTTCGAATCGAGTGGGTACATAGTGTACTCGAGTTAACGACTTCATCCGAACCGAGTTGCCGAAGGATTTGAGAGTCGAGCCACACAAACTCTATCTCTCCCTATCCCACACTATCCCCCTACTTCGTTTATACCCACCGAAATATAAACTTCGCATTATATAGTTAACGTTACAAAGGTGGTTAGAGTATACGATTAAATTCACAAGTTAACGAAAATTTATCAATTCCATTCATTTAAAGAATCAATAATATTGTTATCGGCGGGGGTCGAAGAGGGCTTTTGGGTTTGCACCGATCTGAGACGGCGTGGGTGAGATCCCCCAAGAGGGGCAATGATTTCCGGTCTGCCTTATCCCTATTCTCGTACCGAGGCTTTCCCCGCGTACTCGTGCGGATCCTATCCCCCCAAGGTTTATCCACCTGTCTTATCTCTATACCCACTTTGGCTTAATATCGTATTAAACGAGCCAAGCCCGGCTCTCTCACTCCCGCCCGGCCCTCCGAAAGTCATCCCCCCGGTTCGGCCATTCCACGACGAAACTCGTTCCAAGTTCGGACAAGGGTGGCTTGCCTTGCACAGCCCACGCGCTACGGCGAATCTCGGGCGTGCACACAGAGAATCCCCGTGTATACAGGAGGATAAGAACGGTGAAAAGGAGAAACGCACTCCCGGGGGTGATTCGACCTCTCACCGGGTCTCTGATACACACCGTATCTGCAAATATTGCATCCCCCGCTCATTCCCTTGATGAAAGAAAAAAAAGAACCTACAAGGGATAAACAAGTGTAGCAGTATGATCAGATGTAATTTTTCTCGAGCCCTTTGTGTGAACGTGAAGAAGAAATAATTCATAGTCGCGACACACTCACAGAAATGTCGACAATAATTATTATAACGGTAAAAAAATCCAATTATCAAAAAGGAGGTAACGTATTTCCAGTATGACGTCACATATAATAATAATACCAATATTTCCTGATAGACAAGCGGCACAAAAAGAAGCAGTTGGCACAATAATTGCGACATGCGCCGCACATGTCGCCAATATCGCGCCAATATTGCTACTTTTCGTGGCGCTTGTCTACCAGGAGGATGAGGATGTTATTATTAGTTATTGTTATTATTAACAACCGTAGTACTATCTGAACAGAATTCGTAATTCTTGAAAACTATTGGATTACTAAAATCTTGATATTAATTTTATTCGGTGTAACGGGATTAAAAAATTATCGACAGTATACATACATGTCGGTAGCAAAAGCGTGTTAGGTAGTGTTATTGAAAAGTCAACTGCGGGAGTTGAATACATAGTCGTGGGTGTTCGACGTGACGAGAATGCGGTCGCGGAATACAGATCGGCCGAGCGGAGATAATGGCAACACGACGATACGGCGAACGTGATAACAATATCCCACGGGATTATTGTGCGCCGGGGTATGGATAATGAAGAAGGCAGCATACCGCAATGATCATAAGGGGATTCATTAGTTTCCCTCGAAGATCTCACGGTTCTTATCGCTGTATCTCAGGTTTCACGAGGGATCCTGTCTGGCACTGCTCCTCGTCCTCTTTTCATTCTTTTTCGCACTTGCATCATCTCCACGGAGAACCCCTTAAAGTTCGAGCTTTCCCAGCCGCGGCGCGAGGAGATAGAGAGCAGCGCCGGTGCTGCCCTTAATGGTTCCACAGGGGACGTGGCGAGAGCGAAGAACTCTCTTCGAGCAAAAAACAATTCGTCGTGGACGAGCGAATCTCTTCTCCCCCTCGTAGCTGCGGCAGGGCAGTCGGTCAACGATTCTTCTTCGTCCGAAGAACCTCGGGTCTCCCTTTTTTTTTTCTCTTCTCTCCTATCTTCCTCGACGACGAAATGAACGTCGCGTGACATTGTCCGTGTTTCCGGACGACTGGGGGATAAAACTTTTTCTCGCTGAGCGTGAAAGGGAGGAGAGATGAAAAAAAAACACCCATACGTATACCTCGATAGTCGCTTTCTGTAACTTCCATCGAGAATACCCGACTGTATCCGAGGATTTGCGGAGTCTTGGGGAGATTACAGTTCCCATAAGTAAATCGAGCAACGATACTGCAACGCATCAATGATCGTGTGTATATATATACATATATTTTCTATACAAGCGAGTTTCGGGTGAACGATAGGGAAGATATATGCGTTTGAGATTCGAGGGAGCGAGGTAGAGAGAGAAATAACTGAGTGACGGGTGTTCACCTATAAATCGGTATGCACTATAGCGGCCCAACCGCCCTCCGCACACAGGTATATATAAAGGCAATACTTTCGGATATTGGTACGCTCGGGTGATTGATGGTCCGAGATATTCAATATCTGCGAAAGTTCGGTTGCTCCGTCGTGCTCCTTCCGCTTCTGTTCGTGTCGGAGCGCGAAGCAGACGGGGCCGAACACAGGACCAGGCAACTTGCTTCCGACTCTCCGCGTGCTCTTCGCATTCTTTTTTCTCCCTCTTATTTCTTCCGAAACTATGTTACTGCAACTTATGTCTTTTCACTTCCACAGAGACGCCGAAGCGGAGGAAGAGGAATCGAGATCGAGCCGCGCATCGCGCGGAACTCGCCGTGGCTTCTCCAGGAGTCAGGACGAATGGGGGCTCGCCCGATGGAAACTTATTTCTACGATATACGACTCGCTTTATACGGAGAGTCGTCGTTGATGCAGCCAGAGGGAATATAGTTCCGAGATTTATCCAAACACGCTTCTCTCACGGCAGCCAGTTACGCGGAGTAAGACGGGGATAGTAGAATTTCCACGGACGTAGGATGGAAGGAGGAGCACCGGAGAAACCCGGCGTTAATCCGTATTTGCAATGTGTGTCAACGATCGTGACTGTTGCCTCGCTCACGTTCGTGCGTTCGACCGTGCCTTGTGCAATGCGCGTCGGCAGCGCCAGGTAATTTTCTTTCTTCCATCGTGGACTACTGCCAGCTACCTACCCTCCCGCTAACGCGAGTGTCACGTACATGTCAGCGACATTTCTCTTCGTTAAGCCTCCCTACCTGGATGAAAAAAAAAACGCACACGCATTCGCCAGTTCAGCGCTTACTTTCGTTGGGGCGAGGTCGGGAAGGATTTTCTATGTATCGGTGAGAATGCGTGGGTGAGACATTCATGTATCATTCCCGGGAATATTTACGAGCGCTCGCATTACTTACCGTCTCGACGGGGCACGCGTCACTGCCTGACGGATAAACAAAATGTACACCATCAACGGGTCGTCGTTGCTTTTTCCGCACCTCTCCCGTTCATGCATTCGTCTCCATTCTCCTGGCCATAGCTGACTATGTATGACCCTCATGGTGCCAAGTGGACTTACATTTTTTTATCAAAGCGACGAGAAGACGGAGTTGTTGAATGTGTTTTTTTTTTTTTTTTTTTTACGAACTAATAGCCATTGTGGCGAAATATTGATTTACAACGTTAATGCTTGTACAGAATGGAATTAATGAAAGGGCCGTAGGTTGTAGGGTATATTTATGAAAGCGTCAAACACATTGATTATCTCGACGATACACGCTCCAGTATACTACGAATCTCGTTTCATCGCTTCAGGGCTAAATTGAGGTAGTCGTCAAAAGTTGCCACGGGAAAGTTTCCTCGTATTCGCTGGCGTATATACCTTTCCTTTTTTCTTCATTTTGTTGCTTTCTTTTCTCTGAAAATTTGTTCGGGGCTCCAGGTCGATGGTAGTTTTGAAAAATACTTCGTTCCCGGAAATCTTTTTACCGCGCGCTTTAGTAGTTTTTCATTTGGCGAAGCTGCAAACTCTGGTGTGTTTGTGAAATGTATACGATACCGAAGGTATGTAGCGCTTTTTATAATCTTCTTTCTTTTTTCTTGCAGGTCCCTTCAACTTTCGACGGTTCGATGAGGATGCTTTTTCGCTCGTACGACGGCGAGCTCTCGTACTCTCTCGTCGTCGAAAATACAGTGGAACGTCGATACGACGCGCCGAACGACCATAGGCGAAGGGGAAAAAATACCGCGAGTAGGCGAGAATGAGGACGGCGGAGATGAAGGTGAACAGGACGAAAAAAAGAAGAAAAAAAATGAAACGTAGAAAGGGAAAAAGCACGAAACTGCGTTGGTTTTATTTCTTCATTTGTTAACTCGGCGTGTACGTCGACGGGAATGTCGACGTCGTAGTAGTCGGTGGCGCGGGGTTCTGCATTGAAATTCTCGCAATTTGTCTGGTAGCAGCAGCCAGCGAGCCGTGGAGCGCGGGAGTCATCAGCCAGCGCTGAGAAGGCGCTAGCGATAGCGCTATATGCTTCACCCCTCCTCTTTCTCTCTCTCTCTCATTCTCGCTCTCTTTTTCTCGAGCGCGTTTCAAACTACCCTTCAGGCATTCCCGAGCCGCCCCGTTACGGGGTACCGCACGTCGTGCAAGCGCATCGTCGTCTATATCCGCTCGCTTCTTCTCTCGTTTTTTTGTCTCTCTCATTTCTTCTCTTAATTTCGCTGAGCAGACAGTTCTCTTGCCGACTATAGCTTTGCATCGAATTTCGCTTAAAATTTTGACGAAGCATCGGCGATCGTCGGTGTTTCTTGCCGAAGCTTATGTCGGTGAATCGTACTGATTCGAGATAGAACTTGGGGGAACGGGAGAAACTATTAGAGGTCTCGCCTTTCATCGAATGGGTCACGACGCAGCGGGCACGGCCAGTGTAACAGCGCGGGCAGTGGTGTAGACCAGTTTTCGGTCGTACTGGCCACACCGAGCTAGCCGCACAGCGATAACTCCACTCGAGCGAGTGCAGAGTACGAGCCCGCACACCGGACGCGCCGCAAGTAGTAATGGCCCGTGTGCTACTCTGCTTCTCCGACATCGGTCGTTCTACAACTCCTCACCGAGCTATTACCGTCCACAGAATTCTCTACCTCGGTCTCTCCGAGGTCCCTTTCCACTATCTATCGTCCCTTCTCCCTTGACAACCATTTATATACATACACATACATAGGTATCTAAAATACAATACAGTACAGTGTGAATACTTGGTACTCACAGACTTACTCGCACAGGTACTCACAGGCAATGACAAAGCAAAAAAAAATACTCGCTATTGTATATACGTGTACAACTCATTTAATCTGTTTGCCGAGAAATTCGCATCTCTCGCTGAGTTAACTGTTCTCTTCGATTGTTCCAGCGTCAACAATAATAGAAGGACGAACAGCATCAAGCGTATCCGGACGCGGGGCTGTGGGCAAAGTCCACGGGAGCATCTCGGCTAGCCATCACTGTCTATATGCTCTGGCCTCGTTCTCGCCCACGATGGGGTGCGAGTAAGGGGAGAACCGAGCAAACCCGATACCGCGCAGATTTCAAGATGGTGTCTCACCTCGCCGCACCAGCACTTTGGCTGCCTGACGAGTGGGCTCCCAGCGTTGTGTCGGCGTACGAGAATCGAAAGGGCCCAACCCCGGTGTCGGCGTATATGGGTCACGCCCTTGTTATTCTCAACCGCACGGTATTTTTCTTCTCTCTCATTCGAGCCCCTTATCTCCGCGACTCTTCTCCATCTCGTCACCCTTGTTCCACCACTTTTGTGGGAACACTTTGACTCGCGCGTACTCGAGTCGTTCAAGCTGTTCCTTTCCCCCTCGAACCATCATCCCCCTTCCTCCGCGTCTCAGCAGTTTCGAAGATGGACGGCGATCCGAAAATTCTGTACGAACCTCTCAAAGGGAGCGAGAGTGTGTGTGTGTGTCTCGTCGCGGATGCTTCACGAAGTTTCTTTATTAGATCCCGAAATGTCCATTCGTCGGAAATGGGCCAAGGGCCCGGGAGCCGGGATTTCTCATATGAGACGCGGCGAGAGACTCCGACGAATCTAATAAAGAATAATAGACGAAAAGGTCGTGGATCCGCACGCGAGACGCTTCGGCAACCTTGACTGATCTAAACACGAGGCGTGATATATACTTTTTTTTCCCCGAAGGTCATTTCTTCCCAGTATATCACTCTTCATTCTAGTTCCGAGACGAAAAGTGAAGAACAAAAAAAAAACTAAGTAAAGCATCCACCAATTTTCATTCCTCAAAGCTTGTAGTCTCGTTCGCGTGCGCAATCCTCATTTCCTCGCGTCTGCCATTTCCTCGGCACAAATGTGTTTCCGAGGCTACGGTAAACTCACGTAGCGCACACGCTCTCCCGCTCCGTCGCTCCGGGCGAAACGGTGCTGCCGCAACAACTGTATCAACGCACCGGGGGAGAGAGAGAGACTCTTACAGATATTCCTTTAACGTATAAAGCCATAACGTGCCGGGCGGCTGTACGGCTCGGAAAATTTACCGTCGTTTTATGGGAATTTTTATCGTTTCGTCGACTATGTGCCGGAGGGGGGTTCGACGGTAAGACGGGAGAGAGAAAAATATCGAGCTCTCGCCATATAGTCTCGAGCAGACATGCTACGATCGTCTCCGTTTCCGTTCTTCTTCTTTCCATCGACGCGACCTTTATCCTCTCAATCCCACCCCACCTTTATTTTCTAACACTTTCGCGCTTTTTTCCTTTCCTCGTATCTCGCCCCGCAACTGGCCCGACAACCAGCACCGCTCGTAGAATCGAGTTGGCCCCGCGTGGAAGATGAATTTTGATAAATCGTTCGGCCGTCACGACGCCTCGTTAAACCGCGTTTACTTTGACGCTCATCCTCCCGCACCCTCTCGCCCTCCCCTCATTCGACTCGCCTCGCGTATTACCCCGGGGTGTCTTGCGATGCCGTGTAAGTCCCGAACTATATAGGCGGCATACACGTACTTTATAGCTGTGACGTATACGCGCGACGCTCGTCTCGTCGTAAATACTTGGGGATGAGTGTCGCCAGAATATCTACCGTTACTGTTATCTCTTCTCTCCTGTGACGAGAAACATAATTTTTCGTTTTTATTAGTAGTGTTTCTTTTTCTCCCAGCTTAACATTCCCAGAGAAATGTTTCACACGTTTCAAAGTCAATATCCTATGTTCTCTTTTCTGTTCTATAAATCTACTGGTTATTTTATTCTCGATTTAATAATTGACAAGGGAATCGCAACCTGGAGGAAGAATAAAACAAAATGTTTTCCACGGAAACCATTAAAAGAGTTCCGACTCTGAGGATCTTTTGTAAATTGATCGGGCGCGTGATAACAGCGGAGCGGTCGGAACAAGCCAGGAGCCCCTTGTCCAGTGGGGCTACGTGCTTACTTCCCCATACCCAGGCTATTTTGTTCTCGTTCTTTTATACTTTTCACTTGTTCGAGCGCCCTCCCTCGCCTCCGAGAACTTTCAGTGTTTTCCTGTAGTTCGCTTCGCCTCCTAGTTTGCTCGGTGTAAGCACGATAAAAAAAAAAACGAAGAAAAAGAAAAGTCGTCTGACCTCGTACAGCGGTAACCACTTGGTTGTGCGGCAACTGATGTTCGCGTATCGCGGCTGTTGCCGTTGATCAGGATTTTCCGCGCGCACGTGTCCAGTCTCAGTCGGCGAGGATGAAACAAAGACGTTGACCGAGAGTGAGTCGTCAGGTTGCGCGCTGAGGGTTGCAAACGGAAGAGATAAAAGGAAAGCGGAAAGGTGCGAGTTGAAGTGAGATATGGAATCGGACAGCTGTATATAGGGAAAGCGCGCAGGGGTAGTAGCAGTGGCTGCAGCAGGATTGGGTAGAGCGAAAGTTATCCTCCGTGAAACTCTGCGAAGTTCTGCGGCCGAACAGTTTCCCACCGTCCCAGTCCTCTCGCATAGCATCGCCGAAACGTCTTTCTCTCTGTCTATGGCGATCTTACTCTGGCTCCGAGCTTCCCTGAACTTTGACAATCTATATTGCTTACAGTCCGTGTCTCGACACCTGGTCGGGCCTCCCCCTCCCATCCGCCGGAGAAAACTTCTATACAGAAGGGCGTGGGTCGCACGCGATAGAAGACGCTCGAAAGACTGACGGAATTTTCACCGGGTCAATTATTTACGAGAGCTCTGTTTAATTAAATCGTATTTATGCGCATCCGCTGCAGCGAGATACCAGCGAGGTTCTCTTACCTTAAGATGAAACATTTATTACTCTTTGTATACTCGTTGTACCATAATTTTGGAATATCTAATTCTTCGTAATTTTTAGAATATTTTTTCTTATCTCTTTTCAGGCTCGATTGTGTCGGCGATCGGATGGAAATTATTTGGAGAACGATTCGACGATGAAGAGCAACGAGCGACGACGGAACGGATTGACACTCCAGTAGATAATTACACTCTGATGTGGCAGAGTCGTATCGAGACGATCCAGTGAGTTGCGTATTGCATAGTAAACTCTACATTTTTGCCGATCGAGTTGTCGTTGGTTTTTAGTTGACAACAATTTTTATTCTTTATTTATTTTTTTCTTCCAATTCACACGCTACGCCCGAGTTCCATACCGTCAGGATAGAATACAACAGTGGGACACGACCGAGCGGATTCGATGCGAATCGTGTGGATCGTTTCGGTTCGAATGCACCCTGTGTACGTATTTCCGCCAGGGATAGGCCAGCGAGGGAGAATACACGAGAAGGTACAGGACGAAAAGAGAACGGGGGAGGCACAGCGTTTTGGAATTATAGTGGATATCGCCGTCGAATCGTATTCTCGTTGTGTTCTCTCGCTGATCCTATTCCCGCCGTCCGGGTTTTCGCTCCGCTTGTACCCACTGTACACACTCGGCTCAGCGATAAGGGGACGATATATCTATAGTCCAGTGTTATAGCAACAATTCTATCCGGCATTCATCGAGCGCACGTAACGCGGCCAGTTAACCCGCCGTGTGGCCCCGGCGTTCGACCTCGTGTTTCCCCGGCTAGATAGCCGATGCCAGACGACGAGAAATATACCTGGGCGAAGGCATAAGTAGCCTCGGAGAACGTCTTGCATACACGCGAGCGGAAAAGGATTCAGCGGAGCGGTAGGGGGTTCCCCGATTTCTCGTAAACCGCTTCGGGACGACGAGTTTCATTGGCTCCAGTATTGCAACAGTCTTCCGGATAATGACGAAGAATAGCCTAATTCGCACGATTCTGCGGAACAGTTGGAAAGAGAAAAGAAAGAATGAAAAAAAAGGAGTTAAAGAGGAAAGCAGATGAGAGAAACAGCAGCAGCGGGCCACGAGAGGGTTTATTTGGCGACTCGCCAATATTTGGCGCGTTGCTAGCTCTCGGAAAGGCGCATCGGCGCGCCTCGCGTACACGATTGGCCCGATGGCGATGCCATTCTCGGACAATCGTGGCCCATTCTCCTTCTCGCTGAAACCCAGCCCACCCAACCCCCTTTCACCCGTGTCTGTCTCTTTTCTCTCGTGTAGAACTATACAGCAACGCGAACTATTGCCCGGTTTATTTCGTTCTCCGCACACGTATCGACCCTCTCGTTCCTGGCCTTGTCTGTGCGTCGAGCTTCAGCTGCCGTGTTCTTTACTCTTTTCTTGAACACGGATACGAAATGGAAAAGAGAGAGAGTTAACTGACGGTGGGTTTGTTCCGGTTCCGCCGGAAAGTCCTTGGAGACCTCGGACAAGGGTTTATACGTTCGGTTTTTTTTTCCACCTCGCCTCAGGCCCTGGATATTTTCAGTTCGGAATCATTTTATGGAAGCGTCTATTTAGGACCATACCGTGCACCGTATGGGCACCGTGGCATGGCCACGATATAATTATATTTCCTGCGCAAATATACTGTGATACCGTGAACGGTATGCGCTTTGCACCACGGTATGCTTGAGAAGAAAAAGCCCAACTTGAAAAGTACCGTGCGTCTTCACCACGCGTCTATTACGATACGGTAGGGTAGATAGATAGATAGAGGTTTATCGGGCCCTGGGATTGTAATGATAGAGCGGAGAGTTTGGGGACTTGCAGATATTAGTATTGAAACCATATGGTGATCACCGAGATCCGAACCCGGATTAATCGGTTACTGAGTAAGAGCGCTAACCACTGCGCTAATGTCACCTATCTGTTTCTCTCATTCGAATCGTCCTCTTATATGCAATGCAGGGCCATCATAGGATAAATCCCCTAAGGCCCAGAGCGAACATACAGCAGTACAGAGCAATTTAAACTTAAGGAGGGAGTCTCGCTGCGCGCTGACTTCGCATAAGTTCGACAACAATAGGAGAAAATTGCAAGTATTTCTTGATGGTGTAAAAATCTGAAAAAAATCATGTATACTATAGATACTGAGAAGATTAATTTTGCATAATAATAATTGCAAAATGTTATTAACAAATTCATCAAAAAATGTATTGGTTAACAAATTACCCGGCAACAAAACTT
>JAPYZD010003178.1:0-17083 GCA_030522725.1 Ichneumoninae sp. B BG-2022a
ACAATTTTTTTCAACAATTTGTTAATAACATTTTGAAATTATTATTATGCAAAATGAATCTTTTCAGTGCCTATAATAAGTATGCATTTTTTCAGATTTGTATAACATTGAGAAGTGTTTGCAATTCTTGCCCGAATTTCTCGAATTTAGGCAAAATGAACACCACTCGCTCCAGTCTCCTTAAACTGATCCATTACATCGGTCACAGTTGCCGATACCTTACCGAAAGGGGATACATATTTAAAGCCTCAGTCCTCCATTCGCCTCAGTTCATCTTCATAGGAGTCGTAACTAAATACAGAGCAACAGTCTTCACGGGTGTTTGAATATGATGGAAGACGATCGTCAATGCCCCACCGATTTCTCTGGGATTGCTAAAGGACCAACACAGTAATACGAAAAAATCCGTGTACAACACGGCTACCAATAAAAAATCGAACCTTTGGTTTGACTTTGAAATTCCGTCTCCTGTGCGCATTGGTCGAAAAGCTTTCGGGCATGGGAATGTCGCTTCCGCTCGACGAGACGTTCATGAGAATGGCGAAAGCTTCGTCCCTCGAGAGAAGCGGGGACCTTCCGGGTCCCTCGGCGAACTGCTGGGGCGTCAAAGTCAGGAATCTGATCTTCTCGACGAGATTGCCGGTGACCGACCTCAGCGACTTGGGGTCGGTCGGCAGAAGAGATTTTCGGTTGCACTCGGCCTTGGCCCAGCGCTCGAGGGCCTCGAAGAGCTCCATCTCGGAGTCGATGCGGAGCTCGTCCTGGTCGAAGACCGTCGCTATCGTGCCGAGCTCGACCTCGTCCCAGCTCGATTCCTTCAGAATCTCGTCGGTCTTCGTGCAGATTATCTGCAGGCATTTCTCCAACAGAACCGGCTCCTCGAAGAGCTTCGCGAATTCATAAGCCCGACAGGCTTTCTTCGGCGACAAATCTGACCAGAGGTACTTCGTGCACTCCTCGACCAGATAGGGAAGCATGTACTTCTTGGCGCAGTAGCACAGCTCGCAGGCGAGCTCGAACGACTCGAGGTCGATGTGGTCCGTGTAGATGTACTCGAGGAGCGTCTTGAAGGCCTCCGGCTGCACGTCCCGGATCGGTATAGGGTCGCTCTTCTCGGCCATGCTACCGTAAAACATCGCCTCGAAGACCGGACTCGACATCGCGAGGAAGAGCTTGTGACCCTCCAGTATCTGCTGCTGAGGCTCTTGGCCTACTATGAACTTGCAGTCTGACCATTGCCCGCTCTCCAGGAGGTACTGCCCTCTCTGGGAGACCCTCTGCTTCGTGCTCTGCCAGTCGCAGGGCAGACCCATCGCCGCGACCTTGCTGGACTCGTTTTTTACCGACGATTCCACCTTTTACCGAACACGGGCGTTTCCTCCTGGCGAATGCGAAAATGATCGAGGGTCGCAGTCACTGAAACAAGTGAGGAGATGGTGTTGTTTAGTCTGATTCAATTTAAAGGGATGAAGTTTTTATGTTATCTTGGCTTTCGTATTATCTTTGAATTAGAAACATTTCAAAAGGATTTGGTCAAGGAAAATAACGAAAAATTTTGATATAATTAATTTCACAAGATTTATATACGTTTCTTGGAGTCGTTTCGTTGACACGAAAAATAACTGCGATGGATTTCCATTTTTTATTTGATTTTTTTCAAAAACATTCAAAAGTATTCTCAAAATGTAAATACACCTTTACTAGTCTGCTTTTTCAACACGAAATATAACTGCAACGGTTTTGTATTTGTTTTTGTTTTTATTCTATTTTATTTTTTTATACCTTTATTTAAACAATATGTTGTAAAATTCACCGAAACACCTTCTTCGATAACTCTTGCATAAAAAAAGTTTTGCCAAAAAAGTTATTTATTAACAAAGCAAAACACTGCTATACACAGCGTCTATAAGTCGTCCCTCCTCGAACGGATAATACGGTTTATTTATAAACCATAAATCTATTTCCATCCGCTCCGCACCTAGCACAAAGGCTGCGAGGAATGTCGTAAGTGCCGATCTTTGGCCTTTAATTTTTCAGCTCTACGACTCGCGATTATAAATCCCCAGATTCGCCTCATGTTTTAAATCCACATAAAAATAATATTAAAAAAATGTCTCGAGCCGCCAACTCCGAAGTTCTCTCTCGGCCCAATATTTTTATCTCAGAAAGCCCAATGTTTTGTGTTTAGCGTGATGTGTTTCCGTGTCGTTTACCTTATCTCGTTGGGCCTGCGATCGATGTCACTGGCTCGCGGTAGCGTTGAAATAAACGTCGGCAAGCTTCTCGCGATATATTCGCCTCGAGCATCACCGACGGACCGTGAGTCTATTTCAGTACACCGCGTGCTACGCTCGCTCGCCTATAAATACAACAGAGCTTCTTTATAAACAATGCCAAAAGGAGATCGCGTGGGAGGTCGCGAACGTGCATCCCGGAAAAGTGTCGACGACGCGGAATCTCTCCTGAAAAAAACAAACACGAAAATAATGTTGCTGTTTTGTTTTTTTTTTTTGTTACCTGAGGATTATCGAGTGAGCGCGATGCGAAGGCTTGGGCCTTCGCGCCTCTCCGCTTGTCCCGAGCCGCCGCTCGCGATCTCCCCCTGTTTCCACCGAATAATGTGTCCCAGTGTTTATCGTCGCGATCGTCCACCGTATTTCGCCCACGAACTTCGGCAACTGTCAAAACACACACCTCTGTACGGTTCCAAACGATCCCCACCGCCCGATATCCGCGTTACGCCATCTTGGATCGCGCTCCCCGACACTTTCCCCCATAAAAACCCCAGAAACTACCGTGGTTTTTCCGGTGTCGTTGACACTCTCGAAACCCCGACAATCGTCCCAAAAAAAAAGCCTCTCCGCGCCCCGACGAATCTCCCGAAAGATTCGATAAATCCCCGAACGATCTTTCAGCCTCTGAGACGCAACTTTCTTTGGCACATTTTTGTTTTCACCCAAAGTAGAGACGAGTGGGTCGCAGTCTCGCGCCCGCTGCGCTCGACCAAGCAACAATACAGAATCTTCCGTACTTTCAGCGCAATTTTTCCATCGACTTCAATTGACCCTAAATTAATTTGAATTTCATTCTTATTTAATCTGGGAAAAAATCCCCCGTACTTTGGGTCTAGTGGACGAATTTTTGGCGGTGTTTTTCGCGACTTCGAGTCCGGGGATTTTTGTCCATCGCGCGCCGCGCCGCCGTGTATAGTCGTCGCGAAAAGTTTTTCCGCATCTTGATGACCGCGGTGGATTTTTCCGAATGGCGCACGCACGGCTCAGCTGGTGGTGCAGCGCGATATATCCAGGGCCAGTTTGCGCCGCGTTTTGTGATGGCATTTTGTCGCGCTTTTAACTGATACGATAATAACAGAGTGCTGGACACTGTCGCGGTGATATTAGGTAGGTCGAACGAGAGCTCGCCCGAAGCTCGAGGCGAGGATTTTTTTTCTGTGTCTCGCCGTACGAACGTACGGTTAGTTTCTTTTGTGAAGGGCTCGGCAGTGATACAGGGGCACCTGCCATGGAGACCCACCTAAGTCACCCGAACTCTTCTGTCACGAGCTTACCTGTCTACGAAGCCGTGTCAATTAAATCGCTCGCGAGTCCGGCCGCGCTCGTCGCCGCGAGCCAAACTCCCGTCGCTCGCTTTGTGCACGTCGAAACGAGACGTAATTCCCGATGATTGTTGACTGTCGAACCTTCGCGCATATCGCGGATCAGCAGGTGCCCCTTTCAGGATCGCTCCGAAATCTCGATCGAGGAAACGCAAAAAATTCCTCGCCTCGATCCCAGTGGGATTTTTTAGCATTTTTAATATCGTAGAATTTTTAAGATTTTTTAAGATAAATGTAGAAAATATAGATTCTGGTCGAACGATCGAGGAGGTTTACTATTTTTATTTTAATGGTTTTCAGTGAAAATGGACCTCGCGAGGATAACCGAGACGACGTACCTGTCTCCGTATCGCACCTAGCCGGAGGGTGAAATCTATAGTTTTTTTTTTTTTTTTTTTTTTTTTTTTTTTTTGTTTTCTTTTTTTTGTAGGAACACGAGACATGGAAGCAATGCGCGACGAGGACAGGCACAGACGCCTCCGGGCGCTCGAGGAGAAGATCAAGGATCCGAGGAACGTGTCCAATCTGGACAGCCTGCTGGACACCGTTCAGGCGCTCGTTGCAGACTGCGAACATCCGAGCGTCAAGCGGATGAAGAATATCGAGGCTTATATGAACAGATGTGAGAGAGACTTTTTTTTTATGATGACTAATTATGGGAGAGAGAAAAAATATTGATTTTCACTGGAAACGTTGAATTTTTTTTTGGGCGCGCGTAGATGACTCGGTGGCTCAGGATATTTGCAAAATGCGCATGCGCACGGATGACTTTACTCTCATCAAAGTCATCGGCAGGGGCGCCTTCGGCGAGGTGCAATTAGTCAGGCACAATTCAACGCAGAAAGTTTACGCCATGAAGCTGCTCAGCAAATTTGAAATGGTAAACTGTTTTATATTTATTTATTTGTTTATTTGTTTATTTATGGTAGTAGACGGGGAATTCCTTTCTACATTTTAACAAGTTGGTAAATCTTTTGTGTTTATGTATAAAGAAAAAAACAAGAAAATATTTCACACTTTGTGCGCTAAATAAGAAAATCGATATTTGGAGCAGAAAAAAAAAATTGGAGTAGTATTATTAATCAATAATGTTATTTATTTTTTACTATTTATTGTGATATTATTAATGATGTGAATAATGATAATAATATAAATGTAATATGCGCTGCGGAAGGGAGTGTGGAACGCGCAACCAGTGAATGCAGTAGAAGCAGAGACATTAAATCAACTTAAAAGCAAAATCGATAGATACACTTTCACGTGATACTATGTTATATGGAAGCGGAGCAATAAGTGGAAACTTAATTTATGTAAACAGTAATAACAGTAATAGTAATATAATTATGTAATTCCAAAAAAAGTCCACATCTGTTGGTGCAAAGTTACGTACATGAGTATCTTGAATATTCACTTTCTGATTCATTTTTTTTAAATAAAATTCTAATTGCTTTCAAATCAGTATGAGAAATAGCATCGTATTTTTTACAGAAAAAAGGAGACTCATTTTGAGTGTACCTGAAAAATCCGAATTCTCGAAAAACCAGAAGCGCCAAACCTTTTCGTACATACGTATTTTTATGTGTGTACGAAAAGGTTTATGATATAAATTAGCAATATTATAATAATTTATTAATTTATTAATTTATTAATTTATTAATTTAATCAACGGGCCATGTCCGTTTACACATTGTACACATATTAATTCATATTGGTGCAATCGTGTTTAGATAAAGCGATCGGATTCGGCATTTTTCTGGGAGGAGCGAGATATAATGGCCCACGCCAATTCTCAGTGGATAGTCCAGCTGCACTTCGCCTTTCAAGATCACAAGTATCTCTACATGGTAATGGATTACATGCCGGGCGGTGATCTCGTTAATTTGATGTCGAATTACGACGTACCGGAGAAGTGGGCGAAATTTTATTGCGCCGAGGTTGTTCTCGCGCTGGATGCGATACATCTCATGGGTTTCGTTCATCGAGACGTTAAACCCGACAACATGCTGCTCGACAAACACGGACATCTTAAACTCGCGGATTTCGGTACCTGCATGAGAATGGACACCGTAAGCATATTTTTCAAATCCGTCAAGATTATCTCGCGAATAAAATTATATACATGTTAATTCCGACCCTGAAGATATCTGTACGAAAAAACGAAATCGTCTTTGGCACGTCTTCGTCAATACGTTGCTTTAGGAAGAAACATAAATTGTTCGCTTGTACAATTTTATTCTCCAAGTGAACTTCCTCAAGCGAAGTTTCTGCGCTACAAAGCACACACGTTAGAACTTGATATTGATATTTATACAGGAATTGATGAAACTTAGTGTCGCCCAAAAATCTTCAGGTTCACCAAATATTTCCCGAATTGTAACTTCGGTAAATTGTAACAAATCTTGAATTTCCAGGACGGCTTAGTGAGATCCGACACGGCGGTCGGAACCCCGGACTACATATCGCCGGAGGTGCTGCAGTCGCAGGGCGGCGAGGGTGTTTACGGCCGGGAGTGTGACTGGTGGTCGGTCGGTGTCTTTTTGTACGAGATGTTGGTCGGCGACACGCCGTTCTACGCGGACTCTCTCGTCGGCACGTACTCGAAGATAATGGATCACAGGAATTCGTTGCACTTCCCTCAGGAGCTGGATTTATCGCACTCGGCGAAGAGTCTGATATGCGGTTTTCTGACCGACCGTACGAGTCGTCTGGGTCGAAACGGCGTGGACGAAATAAAAAGTCATCCGTTCTTCAAGAACGATCAGTGGACGTTCGACAACCTGCGCGAATGCGTGCCTCCGGTCGTGCCCGAATTGTCGGGCGACGACGACACGAGCAACTTCGACGACGTCGAGAAGGAGGACGGACCCGAGGAGAGTTTTCCAGTGCCGAAGGCCTTCTCGGGAAATCATTTGCCATTCATCGGTTTCACATACTCCGGCGACTATCAATTTCTGGTGACCGGCGGCAAGGAGGCCGTCGACGGTCTGGAGAATCACATAAACAACGGCGTCAGCGACGACGCGAAGCTCTCGCAGCTGGAGAGCCTGCTCGAGCGCGAGAGACGCCAGGTCGAGGCGATGGAGTCGCGGCATCGAGCTCTGGCCGTTCAGCTCGAGGCGATAACGCGTCGCGAGACCGAACTCCGGGAGGAGGCCGCGCGCGCCGACAAGGAACTGACGATCCTGCGGCACAACTGCAAGGAGGCTCAGCGACGCGTCGAGCATGAGTCCGACGCGAGGAAGAAGGCCGAGGCGCTCCTCGTCGAGCTCAAGAAAAAATTCGACGAGGAGCAGAGCCGGAGGGCGCGCGACGCCTCCAACTCCCAGCAGACGTCGGAACGCGTACTTACACTGGAGAAACAGATCAAGGAGATGCAGAGCAAACTCGAGAGGGAAACCGAGTCGGCCTCGAGGATGAGGAAGCAGGCGACCGAAGTCACCGTTGCACGACAAACCGCCCAACAGATGGCCAACGAACTGCAAGCCGCCAGGTCTCTCCTCCAAGCTCAGACCGATTCGTTGCAGCAGGAGGTCGCGAGCTTACAGGTATTGTTCGGAGCTGGGTAGTATTTCAAATATTTTGCCCAACTCCATTATTATTATTATTATTATTATTATTATTGCGAAATAATAGTGTGTTAATTTTTCGGTGAGCTAATTTTTGACTTTGTCCAAAGGGTCAACTGTCGAAGGAGCGCAGTTCTCGAACGCAGGCGTCGTCGATGAGCGCCGAATTGGAGTCCCGTCTGTCCTCGCTCTACGTCGAGCTCGAGCGTAGTCGCGAGAAGGAGGAAAAAGCGACTCTGGACAACAGACAACTGAACGAGAGAGTTTCGGCCCTCGAGAAGGAGGCCGCCAGTTTGACGCTGGAGCTCAAAGCTGCGCAGGCGAGATACAACCAGGAAGTGGCCGCTCATCAGGAAACCGAGCGATCGAGGATATTGTCGAAGGAGGAAGCGAACATGGAAGTTGTCAAAGGTGAGAAACGATCGTTTTCGATACGAGACACTTTTTTCGGGAATTTTTTTGCTCTACGTGCTGAATTTCTCGTTGCACGCTTCAGGAAGAATCGATAGAGTCATCAAAGGTAAAGTGTCTAACTGTAATCGCCCGTTCGCTCGGTAAACAAGAATTTCCATTCTAACGTTTCGTCAAATTTGCCATTTTTTCGCTGCGCATTCGTTCGAAGTATGTACAAGTTAAATATAATATTAAAAAAAAAAATATCGCACGATCTTGTAAATAAAATATAAATCGAGGCGAGAGAGAAAGGTTGGGCAGGGACGAGGCTGCGAATTTTATTGACTATTATTGTATTTTTTTTTCTCAGCTCTACAAGCGAAACTGAACGAGGAGAAGAGCGGAAGGCAGAGAGCAGAATTGCTCGCTCAGGAGAAGGAGCGCCAGACGTCGATGCTCTCGGTCGACTATCGTCAGATTCAGCAGCGTCTGCAGAAGCTCGAGGGCGAGCACAGGCAGGAAGTCGAGAAGGTCAAAGCGCTTCAGGGTCAGGTCGAGCAGGAGCAGCAGAAGCGCAACGTGCTCCAGTCCGAGCTCGGACAACAATCCTCCGAGGCCGGACGATTGCGAGCTCGCGAGATACAGCTCGTCGGCGAGGTTAGTCAACTGCGCGAGGCCAAGAGACAGATCGACGAAGAACTCGCCAATATGAAGACCCAAAGGAACGTCGATCTTCTGCAGACCAAGGAACTTCAGGAGCAACTCGAGGCCGAAGCGTACTTCTCCGTGAGTTGAGCGAAATCGTTTATTAGATATTTTTTTACATAATCTTATGTATGGGGTATTTCTTACCATTTTGACTTGGGTTTAACTCTTCACGTCTTGGATTGGGCGCGATTTTTTATATGACTGAATTAACCATTTTTATATGCAACACTGCATTTTTGGGAACTTTGACCCCCGCGTGACTACTCGTACATTAAAATGTTATTCTTGGCTACCATCAGAAATTTATAATTATGATGAAAAATTATTTATTTATAATTATGCAATAATTTATATAAAATTAATATATTTTATAAAAACGATTTACGAATCGATGATAATGACGTGTTTTTCCAGGGCTTGTACAAAAATCAGACGCAAGAACTTCGCGAGGAGTTGGACGAGAAGACGAGGCTTCACAAGGAATTCGAGGAGGAGCGTAGTTCCCTGGTGCATCAGTTGCAACTCTCGTTGGCCCGTGGCGACACGGAGGCGCTCGCGAGGACGATAGCGCTAGAGCAGATAGCCGACCTCGAGAAGGAAAGAACACTAAAGGAGTTGGAGTACAAGGACGACGTTGCGAAGCACCTTCAGGAATTGAACGCCAAGGAGCAGATGCTGAATCGTCTGAAGGACAACGAGACCGAGCTCAAGAAAACCGTCGAGCAGTATCTCAAGGAGAAGGAGGACGCGAACAAGCGCATACAGGAGCTCCAGGACAAGCTCGGCAAGGCGCAATCCGATGCCGAGGATATCGACAAGTTGAGCAGAAAATTGAAGACCGAACAGCTGCTCAAGGAACAAGCGATCAGCAAGCTCTCGCAGATATTGAACAGAAAAGACATTACTTTCGGCGGCAAGTCCAAGAACAAAACGTCGTCGGCAGACTTGCGCAAGAAGGAAAAGGACTGCCGGCGGCTTCAGCAGGAGCTCACGCAGGAGAGAGAAAAGTACGCGCAATTGTCCGAGAAGTGGCAGAAAGATTTGCAAGACCTGCAGGCAAGTTTACTCGTAGATCTTCGTCAAACATAGCGAGTTTAAGGAGGGAGTCTCGCTGCGCGCTGACTTCGCATAAGTTCGACAACAATAAGAGAAAATTGCAAGTACTTCTTGATGGTGTAACCAAATAATTTTTTGATCAATTTGTTAATAACATTTTGCAATTATTATTATGCAAAATTAATCTTCTCAGTACCTTTAGTATACATTATTTTTTTCAGATTTTTACACCATCAAGAANNNTTTCAGATTTTTACACCATCAAGAAGTACTTGCAATTTTCTCTTATTGTTGTCGAACTTATGCGAAGTCAGCGCGCAGCGAGACTCCCTCCTTAAGGGTGCATCACACATGTATTCCCAACAGTCGATTTTTTCATATTTTCATGCCATCATAAAGTGTTCAAATTCTCGTTGAATCTCACTTTTGGCTGGGAATGAACGTGCGAAGCATCCTTAATTTATGTGTCGAATATAATAATTTTGTCTTCTCTCTTTCGTATTCCAGGCGCAGCTCGGCGAGGAGAATCAAGCGAAGCTCAGGCTGCAGATGGAGCTCGACTCTAAGGACTCCGAGATCGAGACTCTGCAGATAAAAATATCGTCGATGAACTCGGAGACCGCCAGCGTGTCCTCCGTGGAGAACGACGGCGAAGACTCGGTACTTTCCGAGCACGGTGCCATGCGGCTTGAAGGTTGGCTCAACGTTCCGAACAAGCAGAACATCAAGAGACACGGATGGAAGAAACAATACGTCGTTGTTTCGTCGAAGAAAATTATATTCTACAACAGCGAGAACGACAAGCTCAAAGCCGATCCGGTATTGATATTGGACTTGAGCAAGGTCTTCCACGTTAGATCCGTCACTCAGGGGGATGTTATCCGAGTGGACGCCAAAGTTATTCCTAGGATATTTCAGGTACGTGGGACCGATGGATAAAATGTTTTTTTTTTCATTTTATTTGTAAAAATTATTATTTTTTTTAATTCAAGAAAAAAAGAAAAAGTAATTCAGTTAACGAGATGCAGATTTTATAAGTATTGTTACACTTTCTTTCCGTATAGTTTAATAATAATATTAATAATAATAATAATTTGCAGTTACTTTACGCCGGCGAGGGTGAGGCAAGACGGCCCGGGGACGAGGGCAACGCTCTGCCGGGCGTCGAACTGCCACAGCTCACCGACAAACCCGGAACGCAGCCGCTCAAGGGCCACGAATTCATCTCTATCTCTTACCACATGCCAACAACTTGCGAAGTATGCTCGAAACAACTCTGGCACATGTTCCGACCACCGCCAGCACTCGAATGTCGAAGTAAGTGATTTACAGAATTCCTTAAAAAATAAATAAATAATAAAAATCGAAATTTTCTTTCAAATATTTTGTTTTTCACATGTTATCGGATTAACTGAAAAATTATGACCATTGCAGGATGTCGAATGAAGGTGCACAAGGAACATCTCGACAAGAAGGAAGATGCCATAGCTCCGTGCAAGCTTCACTACGATCCGAACAGCGCTCGCGAATTGTTGCTGCTTGCCGGTAGCCCGGACGATCAGAAATATTGGGTAACGCGGTTATCGAGGCGTATACAGAAGTGCGGCTACAAGGCGAATTCACACGTCGACGGCAGTGGTCAACGAGTATCGCCAAGGTAGCGTAGTCGGACGAGCACGAACGAGGACTAAGTAGCTCTCTTGTATTGTGATCGTCGCATGATTGGGTTATAGAGAGGTTAGAGCCGTTTGTTTTTCTTGTTCTCTTCTCTAAATATCTTTCTTATAAATGTCCAAAAAATGTTCATCTACACGCTTGCACAAGCCAAAATTGCCACCGAACGAAAGATCGTCGCTTCTATGTGCGCTTCAAACGCTAACGGGGAAAAATATTATCTCATCGACGATTTTTTTTTAAATTCCAATTAAAATTTCTCTAATGCGCAATTTTTTTTTCATCGCCAGTTTTGGTCGTCCGCATAGATTGCCTTCTATTTGTAAAGATTTTGAATATCTGCTTTCCCGTTCGAATATTTTCCGATTGCCGGAAATTAGGCATTTTCATCTACACGCTTGCCCGAGCCGAAATCTCCACCGAACGAAAGATCGTCGCTTCTGCGTGTGCTTCAAATGCTAACGGAGGAAAAAAAAAATTTCTCCGATGATTTTTTTTTCGATGCGAATGAAAGATGCATCACACATATTTCCAACCAAAAATTTAATATTAATTCGATCAAAATTTCAGTGCTTGGCGATGTCACAGAATCTCACAATTGGCAGGAAACGTACGTGTGATGCATCCTTAAAATTGATCGAATACGCCTTTTTTTCATAGCCAGTTTTGCCACCCGCACAGAGTCTCTTCCGTCTCCGACAATTAAACATTTTTTGCTCTCGAGTTTGAATATTTTTCTCCTACCAGAAGTTAGCTGAATTAACAATTCGTTGTTTTTTTTTACTTTTCAGAGAGTCCACGAGGTCGACGCTAAAGCCATACTTGTCGGTCCAGCAGAGATCCGCGACCTTACCGGCAAACGCCAGTATGGGCAAGTGACCATAGGATTCGCCGATGTTTCGTCTCTACGAAGGTCATTCGCTGTTCGGCGGCTCGGCCGCTCGCGAACCGCGGCTCACGTTCTCGCAGCGCATACGTCGAAGTTTGACACTTGCGCGACGTGCCGCGCCGTCGACGAGCGCGCATCGGCATTTCGTTCCAACGAATAACCTCGCGTTCTCGAAGCGTCGAATATTTTGTCAAACGAACGAAGTTAATCATAGCTCGACGAAGGTGCGAACGGAAAGAACAATCGACGAAGCTAATTTTGACCGCCAGCAAAAAAACGTGGATACGAAAAAAGTAGAATGAAGGAAAAACAAACAAACTCGAAACACGGGCGATAAAAATAATAACTTGTTACCGCCGCGACGAATCGTTGCCAAAGTAAGGTCACAGCGGACCAAATAACCGAACGTCGTACAATGCCGATCGTTCGACTCTTCTTTCGAAACCCACACTTCTACCGCCCGCCCCCCCTTTTTCGTCCCACACTGTACGCTTAGATTAATTTAACGATGTTTGCCATTACCGCTAAATCGGAAGATAAAGAAAAGCGCGCGCGCGCTCTCTTTTGTTGCTCCGCTTTGCCGATCCTCCCCGTTGTCTTCTATTCAGTGTTTTCTAAGAATTTATACATATATATATTACACACACACACACAGATATACAGGAATCTCATCCTATTTCTCGTTTGTACATAGATAATCGTCGATCGTATTGAGAAAAATGACTATCGTTTGTCGTCGAGCCGAGAGCGAGCCACCCTTCTCGTGGCCTCGAGGTCGAGATGAATGTCCGTAAAAAAATTGTTCAGAGGGTCGCAGGGTTAATAATTCTCTACATAAAAATAAATTCGCTCACGTTTTACACCTCGGCGAATCGAAGCGAAATACCCGCGACTCCGGCACTTCCGCATTAATGATAGATTTTTTTGGTATAATACGCGGATCGATAGTATTATTATTTTTATATATTTTGAAGAGTAGAGTTATTTAAGAGTGTTGAAAGGGTTGAAAACAAAAAAAAATCAAGAAACTAGAAACATACGAATTGCAAACGAGTTTTACGAGCGCGGGAGCGGTTTAACGAAAAGACCGCGCACGAGGCCGAGCGGCCGCGCATTCGAGCTTCATTGTACTATAGTAGGGGTACTTTACGAGTGTAGAGTCTTAGGGGGTTTTTTTCTCTCTCTCTTTCCAATATCGAATATAACAACGTTGTTGTAATATCGTTACGATAAATCGTGAATAACAGAGAATTATTTGATTAATTCGACGCGTAGGACAGGCTCTTGTGCAAGAACGCCGACTCCTACGAGTCTCAATTTTTTTTCTCGCTGGGTGTGTTCTTTTTTTTAATATATTATATATATATTCGTCCGTAATCAAGCTGCCGCGTGATATCGAACGCCGATATCTTTCGTTTCATCTTCGATGATCTTTTTGTTTTTTTTTATTCGTCGATTATCGGAATTTTTCGGCCCGTGCGTTCTTGCACGGGATGTCCTCGCGCTGGTGCTCCCTGTACTGCCTTCGAGATCGGTTTTTGCTGAGGCGACGCGAGTCTGCAATAGATATTAAAAAAAAGGATGAAAAGAAAAACACGATTATCGGCAAATACTGCCCTGTGCCTTTTCCCCTCCGTTCTGCCGCCGATGGATACGCGACCGCGAGGAGACAACCGAATTTACGCAGCGACGAATAATTTTTGCAGTGGTAAAAAAAAAAAAATCGGAAAGTAAAAAATAGAGGAGAAGCGAGCGACGTGCGAAAAAAGAAAAAAAACACACACAAACTTGTTACACCATATTTTATTATTATTGTTTAGTTAGTATTTACAATCTGTATATTATTAATTAATATTACGATTAAAACTATTTTGTAGATAATATGCAAATCTTTGATGACTTTTGTGATTCGATCACGAAGTTTCGAAAAACTTGGCTGTTTTTTTTTTTAATTTATTATACCTTTTTTTGAGTGCTATAACAGCGAGGCGACTCAATTTTATATAATATTTTAAAATTCGTTTCTCGAGCGAGATACGTCAAACTTGAGATTTGAAACTACAAGCGACGAAGGGATCTTGAGGGAGGGGCTAGATTTATTTCTCAATCGAGGTGAAATATGCGAAAGGCTGCTCGTTCATGCGAAAGCGAATTCGTCACCTTTGCCAAGCGAGCGTCGATATTGTTTTTGTTTAATGTTTTTTGCGCGTCAACACTTTTATACTCCGACTCGAAACGCGCTTTTTCGCCTTAGGTAGAAGAATTGAAACTCTCACGTTTATATACAAACACCGAAGAGCTCTATCCACGCTATGTCGCTAGTCTTTAGAGGCATCGTTTTTTTTTTCTTCTTTTCATGAATAATTCGTGATAAACATTTTTTTTTTTTTTTTTTTTTTTTGTTTTTTTTTTTTCTTTTCTTTAAAATTTGTTTACGTGGTTAAAGAGAGAGAAAAATTGTTCTGCTCGTGAAGCTACAGTCTCTAAATTCCGTTAATTAGCGCGGGTACAACGATGAAGCTGTAAAAATCTTGGTTTTTTTTTCGTTTTTTTTTTCTTCGTTTTTTCTGAAACTGGAAAAAATGTGAAGCCGTTCGATGGATCGGGACGTTAAATTTTTGTTATCGCCCTCGAGATCGACGAACGGCTCGCCGCAACGACCGACAAACGATGGATCGGTCGCGTTCCAATTTTTGTGGGCGATGATTTTACAGATTCACGCGGCTCGACGATTCGCCACGGCGCTTATCATCCTCTCGCGGGAGATCGACGTCCTGGCCGGTGTTTGCTGGTGCGGACGATTCCTCGACGAGAATGCACCGTTACTTTGCTGCTGCTGCTGTTCCCTGACGACCGGACGCTTCTTCAGGGACTCTTGCTTGGCACCTCTGGGTCAAACAGAGAGGAACTCACCTCGCGCACCGTCTACTTATTGCTGAGCGACGGACGGGAGAGAATAGCGATGAGGAGCGAAAAATGGAATAGCTTCGAGCTAGTGTGCGATATTATCCCTGAATTTTTAAACAAAAAAAAGAAAAACGAAGCAGTGCACTTTAAAAAAAGATTGTAAATTTAACGTACCGGACTGGAAGTATTTATGCAAAAAGTGGTATATTAAATTGAATGTAACAACTATTATGAAAATTATTGAAATCAAAGTAAATTATAAAAATTAAAGTGATTTTATAGTAAAATTAAAGTCAATTAATTGAAAATAAATTGTGTCCAATGTTTTTCACATACTGAAGTTTCATTTTTAATCACAATTGTACATGTAATTTAATATTCCTGTTTTTGCATAAAAACTTCCCGCCCGGTACATTAAATTTCATACAAATTTTTTTTACAGTGTTCGGTAAAAAAATTAAATACATAATCAGAACTCAATCATCGGTCCTTCATATATATTCTTTTTGTTTGCGTTTTTTCTTTTTTTGTTATTTTTTATTAGGGATAATAATTTATGAAATGTGTAAATCAAGCGTGGGGGCCACGGTGAGTTGTCGTGAGATCGTCGTGAGGTGTGATACTCACAGATATCTGGTGAGATCCTCGACGTCGACGAGCATTGAGTCTTGCTCCATGTGAAGATCGTCCCTCCTTAGTAGGCCCTCGACAAGGGCCTCGTTGAGCATCGCGATCCTCGCGTGTAGGTCGTTCGCCACCACCTGCAGCTGGGCCACGTTCAATTCCGTCAGCAGCACACGCGACAGCCGGCGCCTGTCCTCGCCCAATTGTACGCCCACCTGTGGTAAGTAATTACTTTTTTTTATTAAACAATTTTTTAATTGTATTCCGCGATCTTTTTTTTTTTTGCAGTGACGATTTTTGAGATGAAAATTTCAAGAGGATCATTTTTGATACAAGCCTCAAAAGATCTTTTTGAGATAAAAGTCTCTAGAGATCTTTTTGAAATAAAAATCTCAAGACATGATTTTTGAGACAAAAATCTCAAGTGATGCTTTTTAAGATTAAAATTTCAAGAGGTGTTTTTTGAGATAAAAATTTCAAGAAATGATTTTTGAGGCAAAAATCTCAAGAGATGCTTTTTGAGATAGAAATGTCAAGAAATCTTATTGAGATAACAATCGCAAGAAATTATTTTTGGGATAAACATCTCAAGAGATGATTTTTGAGATAAGAATCTCACGACATGATTTTTGAGATAAGAATCTCAAGAAATGATTTTTGAGATAAGAATCTCAAGAGATGATTTTCGAGATGAAAAACGACTTTTGTACCTTCTCGAGGCTGGATCTGACCATCTCGGTAATGGGGCTCTGTTTGAGTCTCTGT
The DNA here is from genome assembly GCA_030522725.1 of Ichneumoninae sp. B BG-2022a. NCBI lineage: Eukaryota > Metazoa > Arthropoda > Insecta > Hymenoptera > Ichneumonidae > Ichneumoninae sp. B BG-2022a. The sequence goes on from JAPYZD010003178.1 coordinate 16,199, forward strand.
CTCTCGACCTCCATCTGCATGTGAGCCATCTCTTTGGCCTGGGCCAGAGCCATTCTGGCCTCGGTCTGGAGTCTCGCCTGGCGAGCGAAGAAATCAGCCTCGTCGATTGGACCAGCCGTGCTCCCTGTGTCGACTCTCAGCGGCGGAAGACTTAGTATTTGAGGCCTCGAGGCCACCTGATGCGGATGATGAAGCTGCTTCGATGCTGATGTGAGTCCGACCGGACCTGGTGATACGTCGTTCTCCGAGGATGGCGATTCGGTGTCCGAGGGTGTCTCGTTCATGAAGCATATCTGCAGGTTCATACCTACGAGAAAAAAAATCTCTTCTTTAAAATAAATGGTAAACTATCGAATTATACCCATAATTCGATGCAATATTTTGAAGTCATTTTAGAAATATTTTCAATCTTTCAAATCTTACGAAATATTTATGAAATAGACAAAAATAATATATAGAAATATTCCATTGCGGCGTTTCTCAAATATTTAAAAAACATACGCAATCTCTCAACACTTCTGAAACATAGTGACGGCATGATAAAAAAATGTGCATGTATTTTAATGATTACCAATTGCAATAATTTTCATCATACCACTTTGAAGTCGCGACTGAAGACTTGGTTTCCTTCCGCGCTCGGCACGAAGATCCTCCGCGTCCGGCCCCATGGCGAGCCTTCTCCTGATCTCTTCCCGATCATTTCGTCGCTGGGAAAGAAACAAAAATAATAATATTCGTTACTCAACCCAAACAAAACTGCCGCAGAGTTAATTTGCTATGAACAATTTATTTTCAATATTTTCAATATTTTCAATATTTTCAATATTTTCAATATTTTCAATATTTTCAATATTTTCAATATTTTCAATATTTTCAATATTTTCA
>JAPYZD010003178.1:17091-34972 GCA_030522725.1 Ichneumoninae sp. B BG-2022a
CAATATTTTCAATATTTTCAATATTTTCAATATTTTCAATATTTTCAATATTTTCAATATTTTCAATATTTTCAATATTTTCAATATTTTCAATATTTTTTCAGGTTTAAAAAAAATGTCAATTATTGTTTGTGCAGCCGTCGATGGGTGTTTCATTCACACCTGATACGAAACGTTCGTGTCACCCTCTAAGAGTCTGTTAAAACGGGCCAGGAGATCCTCTTTGTCGCGGTGACTAGAGTCGGGCTCGCGACCAGCCGCGACCGCCTCAACGACCTCGGCGACACGCTCGTTCTCCTGGACAAGGTAAAGCAAAATCGTGACGTCCTCCAGCGTCATCGTTTTCTTTACCTGGGCGACACACGCCCCCTCGACGTGACTACCGAATTTCCTCGACCACGATTAATATCAAACACTATATATATATATAATAAACACGATTCTGTCCACCGAGATTCCGAGAGTTCGGCGCTGTCTACCGATACAGTCGGATTTTTCCTTTCCGTACAATATTTTATTTTTTATTTTTTTTATTTGTGTGGCAGATCCCAGCCGGCAATACTGCAAGTGCTTCGTCCGGTTCAGTGAGAGGAAATATGGACCAAGAGGTGGTTCCATCTCTACCACGATGCCGCAGCTCGTAGAATCGAACGCGTGGGCGGAATCTCCAGCCGGTCAAACTCGTGCGCTTTAAATACGAGAGAGGTGATTCGAGTTGATTTGTCAATTTTTTATCTCAAAAAAGAGCCTCCGAACTTGCACTTTATAACAATTTTTTTACATCGACTAATTAAATAATGAGGTAATAAAAAATTATCACATTTTTCGATTCTTCCTTTTTTTAGTGGACTCTCCATCCGCACTGATAAAAAAATGCGGTTGAGTCAACTAAAGATTCGGGCAGGAATGTTCAGTTAAATATTTAGGTTGTCAAACAAAATATTTTAATGACTCCAAAATATTGTGGTGAAATCAGTAAAAAAAAAATAAAATAAAAAAATGGTTGAACTAACTAATCGTTTAGCTGTAAGCAACAAAATATTTATTTGAACGTACCAGCCCAAACCTTTGCGGCTTATTCAAGCGCATGTTTTTTATCAGTGCAGAAAAATTCACAACGCGCTTTAAATACCGGAGAGGTGATTGGAGTTGATTGATATATTTTTATCTAAAAAAAGAGTCTTTGAATTTGAATCCTATAACAATTGTTTACGTACAAATCTAAAAAAATTAGATTGTTTAATTAAAAAAAATAACTAATAAAAAATATAAATTTTTCGGTAAGTTGCCTTTCGAGCCTGTTAACTGTTCAAGGTCCTTTATGTCAAATGATTTAATTCGTAATTAAATTAAGTAATATAAATTACTTATTTTAATTATTCTATAAAAAAAAATCAACTCGTAGTTTAATTTTTTTTTTTTCATACGGTAGAAACTTTCCTAACGACATGACACAACAAAAAATTTTCCTCCAGATACGGCCTCGGTTCTCCAGCAGCGGATCGCAAGTGGCGGAACCGCGGGATTTCGAAACGTCAATTCCCCGACCGCGCGGCAATCGCGAGTGCGTCGAGGGAATGAATCACCCGCCGGAATGGACAGCCGACGCTCCGAACGAGGGATTATTCGGAGCACGTGGAATTCGCGGAACTCGGTGGATGATGAACCACTTGTCGCCGAGCGAGAGATTAAATTTGCGCGCTGATTTCGGCAAAGCAACATGCGTGTCCCACAACATGCATGCAATTGTTTTCTTTTTTTTTCGCCGCTTCTAATCAACAAAATTAAGTAAAAACATGCAGATAAATGCGAAAAATGAAAATAAAATAAAAAACGTCGCCCGAGTTATCGAGAGGTCGAGGAAATATCGATAAGCGCGTCCAAGCTCGGTCCGGACGAACTCACGAGGTCGAAATCTTTGTCGTAAGTGAACGTGTAAAGATCGGCCACGAATCTCGAGTCCTTCTTGTAGTGCCTCGGCCACTTGCCGTTGCTGCCCATCGCGATTTTTATTTTTAACAATTTTTTTATTTAAAAAAATACAAAAAAAAATTAAAGAATTAAGTAAAAAATGTTATCTATTTTTTTTTTTAAATTTTTTCGCAGGAGAGAAGCCCGGATCGGAAGCGTCGCTCTATCCGTGGCAGAGCGAACGAAATACTGGCGAGCGGCGGTGAGACGCACGGCTATCGAAGGAGTCCGCCGGAGAGGTCTCCCAGTGAAAGTGCGCCACGCCGTTAAACTCGAAGGTACGAGTTTTCCACGCCTCTGGGTACAAACGCCGACGACGCATCCCGCTGAGTGGAAAGATGCACAAGAGCCTTCCCGACGGAGTGCGCGAGAACCTTTCTCCGAGAGTCAATTTTTTATTTCATTTTTTTTAGCCATTTTTGCCAAAAAAAATTTTAATCGAAGGAAGAAAAAAATGGGAGGTCGAAAAATCGGGGCGCAAATTCGGTTCGATTTTCGAGGTCGGCCGACGAGAGTCCGCGGCTGGAGCGCAAATCGCGGGTCTTGATGTGGTACGACTATCCGCTTGGCTGATCATGCGAGTCACTTCCCCCGCGCGCCGCGGCCGTTCTCTACTTTCGGCCGCCGACCATTGTCAGCGTGGAGAACCCAACAATTACGTTTTAGGGTTCAAAAAAAAAAATTAATTTTTAATTAAAAATTTTTTTTTTAATTTAACATTTTTAAAAAATTTAAAATTTTAAAAAAATTTTGGATTTTAAAAACTATTTTCAAATTTTTATTTTTTAATTTTTAACTTTTTTTTCTGAGGCGAATCGGGAAAGAAGTGGCGTTGATAGCGAGCATGGATTTCGTGTTATTTGCATTGGCGGCGATTGCGCGCGGGACGATGACCCATGATCTCTCCCTCAACGATGTTGACGGTCTTCCTGCGTGTCTAAACAACGAGTGTCATTGATATGCGCGGTGACACTGCTGAGTCATCACTCCTACGATTTAAAGCCCACGCAATTAAAATATTTTTTATTGTAATTTAGAAAAAACAAAAAAAAATAGGTTTGAATATTGATCTATATGGAGGATTCAAGCCCTTATAGCTGTTCGCCTGTTATACTATTTTGGTACTATTATGTGGGTCTCGGTGAGTTGTGCGCAACGATGCGGTGCACAGTAGCGCTGTGAAGTATCGTCAGAAAAAGAAAAAACTTTTTTTGTGACCGGAGATACGTCACTTCCGGTGTGAAAATACCTTTTTTCGACCGGAAGTGACGTCATACCGGAAATACGTCACGTCGGGTCGAAAAATAAGATTTTCAAACCGGAAGTGACGTATTTTCGGTGAACCTCCTGAAATCCAAATTGCACAGTTTATCGGCGCCTGAGTAACAACAATCTGCTAGGGATCAATAGATCTACAGATCGTTTTTTAGCGATCTATAGATCTATAGATCTTTTTTGCAGTGATCTATAGATATACAGATCGTTTTTTCAGTGATCTGCAGATCTATAGATCTTTTTTGAGTGATCTAAAGATCCATAGACATTTTTTTAGTGATCTAGACATCTATAGATATTTTTTAAAATGATTTATAGATCTGCCGATCTTTTTTTAGTGATCTATAGATCTACATATACTTTTTCAGTGATCGATAGATCAGCAAACACCGAGGCATCCGTTAATTCGTGCCTAAAAGATCGCGACTCATCGCCCTCATTATGCCGGGCTCCGCACTTAAAATTTCCGCGAGCGTTGCATCTCACCGGAGCCACTCGATCTAAATAGTGCAGCGGACCCTCATCGAGCGTCTCAGCGTGTTCCACATACTCTCATTTCTTTCTTCTCTCCTCTCTTCCACATTATTCTTTTATCACCCCGAGCCATCAATGAAAAAAAGAAAGACCTCGTTCCCCGCCGTCGCACGATAGTTTCCCGCTAAACGACCTTTCTTCAACGGCGATTGATTAATTCATACCTGACTAAACTTAGCGAACGAGTTTCCGGAAAGGTCGAGGTCCTTCGGTCTTATGGCCGGCCTGTGTCTCGCAACCACGCTCTGATGCATCATGCCAATAATCCTCACTCACATACACACCAATATCCTCAAATCAGAAAACACAAGTCTTTCTTTCACAATCACAAAAAATCCCCCCCCCCCCCCCCCCCCCCCCCCCCCCCCCCCCCCCCCCCCCCCCCCTCCCCCCCCCCCCCCCTTCGATTCCCAACTTCGGATCTCACATCGCCAAATTGGTCCTCGATAGTTTTCAGCCGATTTCACTTCCGGTTTCGCACTTTGAGAATTTTTTATATAAAAAAAAAAATCTTTAGTCCAACTTCTCAGTTCGCGAGTCTCGCCGCGACTGACAAGACGCGCGATTTTAAGCGCGACGGCGCTCTTCCCACTTCTTTATAAATTATTAATAGACGTCCACTTCGAATGTCAGGCGAAGAGACGGATAACGCGACGCTCTCTCGTATCCGCCGGCCGTTCGCAATCCCTCTCGCTTGCCCGCCGGCTCTCGCCTCTCTGTGCGCGTCTTTTGCAACCCTCGACGCCCGAGGGTGCCCCCCAGCGTGCCGGTCCCGCGCGACGAGGCACGGGGGGCACTTCTTTCATCGGACTGGCTTCTGCCGCTGGGATATTGTGTGTGCCTGCCGTATCGATTTTCAAATGGGGCACGACTAGCCCCGCTTCTATTCACCGACGTCGCTCCGATTACGAACAATCGGCCGTACCATTCTCGCATCGGTGTCGGCCGAACGGCCGATACGCGAAAAGGGTTTATCAACACCGGTGAGGATTGAGGGAAAATGGAACCCAATTATCGAAGCTCGGATCACGTGAGGAAGTGCGGACAATTACTCGGAGGTTGAACGGAACCGGAAGTACATGTATGAATGTGTAGAAATGTGTACTAATGTGTGCAAATGTGTACAAATGAGTTCAAATGTGTATAAACGTGTATAAATGTACACAGTAAAAAAATTTTGTACTTTTTACAACAACTTATTGTCCACAAACGTCCACAATCTTTTATTTGTTAATTTTCCGAACGCACCATCCTAGGCTTATAGCCTTACAAACAAAAGTACGAACTGATATTGTTAATAACTCGGGATATAAAAGCGCATGTTTGTATATTCAAGCTTGGACGAACGAGTTTGTTACTTATTTGACGATATTCCGTTCCGTTTTTTTCCGATCGTATTCCGTTTTTACGAAATTATTTCTTACTGTGTATGTAAATGTGTATAAATGTACACAATTGTGTATACAATTGTATAGAAATGTATATAAATGTGTATAAATGTGTATAAATGTACACAGTAAAAAAGTTTGCGCTTTTTACATCAACTTATTGTCCACAAGCGTCAACAATTCTTTATTCGTTACTTTTCCGAACCCACCATCCTGGGCTTCTAGTTTTCCAAACAAAAGTATAAACTAAAATTGTTAATAACACGGAAAATAAAAGGACAAGTTTGTATATTCTCAGTTACTTGACAACATTTTTTTACGAAACTTCGTATTTCGATTTTACAAAGTTATTTCTTACTGTGTATATAAATACATATATATATATTTATATGTGTCTGTGTATGTGTGTGAAGGGAAGAAAGAAGGTTGTCTGATAAAGGGAAGAGAGTTGGCAGAGCGCCCGATCTTTCTTTCCCGGTAAGATACGTCGAGAACAGTTGACACAACTCCGTGGACTATCGCGGCTCGACGGAGAATGCGACCGCCACCGCGAACGGGAATGCGCTTCACAGCTGTAGAGAGATGTGCTGGAACTTCCTACACACGCATTACCTCATCCGGGACACACTGGGTTCACAGAACCACACGGAGGCGCGCGTGGGCCCTGGCGGTCCAGTCATTGGCATAGCCATTGTTGTCTGAGTCTCCGATGTACCGGACGACGCGAAATGCTGACAGGATATATATATATATATATATATATATTTTTTTTTTTTCAAAATGGGAAATTGTGCAAAGAGCTGTGAAGAGCTTTGACGGTTAATAATCTTTTTTGGCGTTGGGCTTTATTTTTTTAATTCAAATTCATTATTTTTCTGAACTCGAAAGATTTTTTTTTTATAGGTGTCTGCAGCTTGAAATTTATTTTGGTGGCCAATAACTGTACCACTTTTGTCAATGTCTCTGTAATATTGGAGATATAAAAGCTTCTAATAATTATCGTTTTTCGTACGGACCCAGCGATTGATGACGTTAATGGTAGAGTATTTTATTTTTATGTTTAACATCGTATGCGTTTTTATGGCCAATGACTGTACCATTTTTTAACCGTCGGCTCTCACCCCGATTGATCCGATTTGGTTCCAACTCTAAAAAATCTTTTCGACAAAGATTTTTTTTTCAATCAGTGTCAGCAGTCCAGCAGTTTCAAATTTATTTTGGTGGCCAATGACTGTGCGGCTTTGTCACTGTCTCTCCCGTATTACAGATATTAAAAAGCTTCTAATAATTATTGTATTTTGTACGGAATTAGATCGATGGTGATAATGGTAGAGTGTTTTATTTAAATTTTTAATATCGGATGAATATTTGTGGCCAATGACTGTACCGCCCGTTCGAACCGTCAGCTCTTATCTCGATGGGCACGCACGTCCGAGCGCACGCTCGGCCGGCCTCGGCTCGCACACAGGGGAAGAATATACATCCCACTCGAGAAGTCGAGCACCAGACCTCTCGAGTACGAAAGCAGTTTCATTGATAATCCGAGAATACGCGAGAGAGGGACGCTTATAGAGCGCTATAGCTCTAAAGTCGAGGAACACACAGGGGCGATGCATCGATCGCCGAGTGCAGCGAGCTCGACTCAAAAACGGAGCACAAACACACTCGTCCGATCATCTCGGAAAGGGCTCGAGCCTGAAGCCGAAAATCGGCGTGAAACCGGGACAAATGGTTGGTGTCTTCTCGAAATAACACCGGGAGAAGAAGGGAACGGCTCGATGGAGTATAAGCGTTAAAGAAAGATTTATCGGCTTTCGACTTACCCGACGTTCCTCCTCGCGAGCAGCTCGGAGATGCGACTCTATGGCGTCCAGATCGATCTTCGGCATCGCCGTCTCGATGTTGTAAACGTCGAAGCCACCTTCGAAAAATAAAAATTCAAATTTTTTTTACCAATTTTACCATCGATTTTTATTAATAGAGCAAGTTTTGCATTTTTTTTAGAGGTCTGACTTAGTTGAGGAATCATTGAATTCTACGTTATAATAATTCCAAAATGTTAGTAAACAAATTAATGAAAATCTTTTTTTTCCACAAATCCCCCGGCAACTTAACATAAAACAATTTGTTGATCTTTTTGAATACGTATGAATTTTTACAGAACTTTGTGTAATTTGCGAAAATGACGTTTTTTTATTAACTAAAAACGCGATTTAAAAAAATTACACGAAATTCTGAAAAAATTCATACGTGTTCAGAAAAATTAATAAATCGTTTTCATAAAAAAAAAAAGAAGTTAGGTTGCCGGGTGATTTCTTGGGAAATTTTTTTTTCGTTAATTTGTCAATATCATTTTGGAATTATTATTATTAAATTAACTTTATTCAATGGTGCTAATTTTTTAAAGAAAAAGATGAATTCGGGCCGTCTGCGAATTTACCGTGCGCGTCCGGCTCGAATTTTCTTTTTGCTCAAAAAAAAATGAGCACCCTTGAGAAAAGTTCATTCCAGTTTTCATTACCGACCGCGATACTTCACATCCCGTTAAAATCTCGACATCAATTTTTCCCTTGCAACTTCCTTTCAACAAAGCTTTACCGGTTCCGCCATCGGCGATGTGATCGGCCCTGCGTTTGTCGGGCCGTCGATTCTGGGTGCACGAGGAGTGCGACGATTGCCTCCTTCGTGCCTGATTCCTCGCCATTTTTTCCTTCTTCCTCGTGTCGGCGCTCGAGACGTCGGGAAGATCCTGATCGAGCAATTTGTTGGTGTCCTGTCTGATGGCGTCTTTGAGTATGGCCGGAAGCGACCGCGACCCCTGAACGTTGACGGCCTCCATGGCCACGACGTCCGGTACCGGTTGAACGTATTTCTCGAGATCGACGCCGATGTCGCGCCCGATGCTCGACAGCAGATCGATCTCCTCGAGTTTGGCGTACGCCGTTTGTTCCTCGAAGTATCCCTCGAAGTCGCCCTCCGAGTCGTTCGTCTCGGTCTCTTCGCCGAACTTGATGGCGCCCTTAATTTTCTTCGCCGATTTCTTGGTTCGCTGCTCGGTCGGTAACTCCTTGGCCTCGCGTATGAGATCGATGTGATCGATCGCGACCTCCTCGACCGACGACTCGCCGATCTCGGTGGATTTAACGAATTCCGGAATATCCTCGATTTCCGGAAACTGAAGAATCTCCTTGACGCTCGTGGTGAGCTCGACGACCTCGACGTCGACTTTCACCTCGTCGAGCCAATTCGAACGAATGTATTCCACCGACTCGGAGCCCCCCGAGTCGCTCTCCAAGTTACTCGCCTTCTCGGTGATCTCTGTTTCCTCGATTATCGGCGTAGCAGCGTCCTCGACGGCGAGCCCCTCCGTCTCGTCGGGTGTCGTCACGCTCTCCAGCGATTGCGACACTTTAATGCTGTTCACGTAGTTCATGCACTTCTCCGTCGGCGGTAGAACGCTGTCGTAGAGATATGTGACCGTCTGCGAATCGATTCAATTGAGCATCAAGCGTTGGGGAATGTGAGAAATTTAATGAAAAAGTAATAGGCTTTAAATGTTGATCTATATTTATCATCCGTAGGTCTGTAGATCTTTCTTTATTATCTTTATAGATAGACTTGTATCGATTGAATCAAGAACGGAGCATTTACATGTTTCGAAAACTTTAAAAATGTAGACTTCGAATAATGATCTATATAGATCCACTGATCTATAGATCTATATTGATGCACTTATATCGATTGGATTAACAATGAAGCTTGTGCATGTTTACGAAATTTAAAAAAATGTAGGATTCGAATACTGATCTATATAGAATGTGATCTATAGATCTTTTTTTAATAATCAATGTACATCTATACGTGTATGGATCAGATTAAAAACGAAGTATTCACGAAATTCAGAAACTCAAAAATAAAACAAAGTCGTCTGAAATACGATCTACAGAGATCCACACGATCTATAGATCTTTGGATATTTAATTTGTAATAATTTTTGTTACTGATCCATATACATATCTGCAAGTATTTCTCGAAAATATATGTAAAGTAACTATGGGCATTGTTGCTTCTTAACCGGACTTGTGTCTTCGATCTTTTACCTGAATGTTCAATTTCGGTTTCTCGTAGAAGATCTTCTCCTCGTTTTTGCGGACGTCGAGCTGATTGACACTGTCGCCGGCGATGAGGTGCAGCACGGCCGCGTTGTTGTTGAACTCGTTGTCGTCGCGGGCCTCGGAGTTGTTCCAGAAGTTGTCGAGAATGCCAGTCGAGTCAGCGGCTCTTTCTCGGCTTCCGGAAATCGCAGGAGTCTTCGAGGTTTCCTGCCAACCCGGTGGCTTCTCCTGCGCTACCTCGGCAGTCCAGTCGTTCCTCTGATTGTCCTCCTCCCAACCCAGGCCGTACTCCGACGAGGATTCCTCAGCTGTGAATAAAAAAAAATTAAATGAAAAAAAAAAAAAAAATTGAAAATTGCAGACACAGCGACGAATTACGCGAATGTCAGTGCACGTTGACGCCCTACATTGACGTAGCGTCACGTGGGCGAAGCAAACTCCGCCACACGCCTCTACGGGATTTCAAGCTCTATTGCCTTTACACTATATATACACGCACGTATATATACGTACGGTCATCAACGGAGGAAACGCTTTCGCAGCACCACTCGTAGTTCGCCGATAATCCGACACCGTCGGTGACCCAAAAATTTTCGTTCTCCGTGTCCTCCGAGCCGGTCGGCGACTGACTCTCGCGCACGAGTTGACTGAAAAAATTCAATCACAATTTTTTTTTTATTAATTTTTTTTTTTTTACAAATTCGTGAACTCGAAAATGGGATCTCAAAAATCGAATGTCGATCGATGCATCCAGAAAAATAAATTATTTGACGGCCACCCTTTATTTGATTCAAGTAAAACATTTATTTGATTTCAATAAATATCTATTTAAATCAATTCAAGATTTTTCTTAAATGTAATAAGTATTTATTTATTTATTTAAATCAAATTAATATTTCACTTCTACGAAATAAATATTTATTAAAATCAAATAAAAATTATACTTAAACCAAATAAAGGGTGGCCGTCAAATAAATAATTTTTCTGGTGTGTATTCCGAGATCGCGAGACGATTATGATACCTTAATAATAGCTTAAGGCTGCACATGCATATATTTTTAAAAAAATGTTATCCGAACGTTAATCTCAAATAGGTCAACTCGATCTATCGCGTGTGGGACAACAATTGCACTTACTTGTTGTTCAATCCAACGTCGAGCGCTGTCGAGACCGGGTCGTTCTCTCGCCGCATATTCTGCTCCTTCCTGAAGCAAAAAAAATATAGTGTTAAAAAAAATCCACAAAATTGTTACTAAAACGATCGATCGACAGAGACTGAATCGAGGATCTTCGGTATTAAAAAAAAAGAAAAAATCGCCCGTCTACCAAATTGCCCCGTCGCCGCCGTGGCCATTCCGTTTCTGCAGTTCGTGCAAAACCGACTACTGCAGCCTCGTATATCGCCGACCTTCCCGGATACGTTTCTCCCCTTTCGCGATAACCGATCGATTCCCCGGCGACAAACTGATCGTTCGATCGGAAGTAGCAAAAAAAATAAAAACAAAGAAACGAATAAAATTTGTGTCTCGAGCTGAACGTTCAAAATCGCTGATTAAACGTTAAAACAATATCGTCCGAAGGGAAACAAGGTAGAGAGAGCTTACCGGGCACCATGTCGAGGCTCTGCGCGCACGGAAACTCGCGTTTCCCCCGTACTTTATCGACTCGGCAACCAACACCCTCGGCCTCCCACCTTCTCCTCACCTCATCCGAGCCAGAAACCACCCACCCAAGTTCTTTACTTTTGCACCCCCCCCCCTCCACCCCCTCGCCGGCCCCTTCCTCGCTTCACCGGCGCCCACTCGTACTCTCCTCGGATCTTGTCTACCTCATTTTTTTTTTAAACATTCCTCTCGCAAACCACCCTTATTTCTCCAACCCCCCCCTTGCCTCCAGACTCGTCTAGGCTCTCCTAACGGGTAGGCGGAAAAAAATACACCCGGAAAACATATTCCCGTAAAAAAATACTTCCATAAAAAATACCCCCGGAAAACATACTCCCGTAAAAAAATACTTCCATAAAAAATACCTCCGTAAAAAAATTCCACTGTAAAAAAATACCACCGTAAAAAAATACCTCCGTAAAAAAATACTTTCGTAAAAAATATCTCCGTAAAAAAATACCACCGTAAAAAAATACCTCTGTAAAAAAATACTTTCGTAAAAAATATCTCCGGAAAACACACCTTCGGAAAAAATACCTTTGGAAAAAATACCTTCGGAACAAATACCCCCGAAAAATATACGCCCTCCCTCCCCCTGTGTGTGTCTGGGGGGGGGGGGGGGGATTTTTTCCGGAGGTATTTTTCCAGGATGCGTCCTATTCTAGACGCCTGGTTCACTTAATGCCGCGCATTCTTCGGCTGCAGAAAACCGCACCGTGTCTGCCACACCCGATCGCCGAAGACATTTGTCCGCCATTGATAAATCGGAAGAAAAATGCGACGAAGAAGGGACCAAAGTCTAACGTTAAATTATTTCTTCCATGTCGCATTAACGTTGCGAAGTGACAAAAAAAATTGCAATAATTCGGAGAAGATATGGCGGGTGTTAAAAAAAAATATGATCCCCTTACAGGTCGCGAACGAGGAGCGAGGGTGATTTTAGTGACGGAGGATGGCTCCGTGTCTTTCGGGACGCGAATCGATATCAAGTCTGCGTGACGTCAGCCCTACGATTCTCGGAAGACGATAAGGGAGCGAAGAAATAAATTTAAAGATCGAGAAACTGATCGGGGCATGGAAAAGATAAACATAAACGACATATTCGTTTATACGTAAAAAAGGAATTATCAAATTTCTATAATTATTACTTTAATAAAAGAAATAGTTATACATAAAAAAAAATAAAATTGTTGCAGAAGGTGTTGCAGGTCCAGCGTTGCTTTATGGCTGGACCGTTTATCGCTGTATATATACGTATATATATATTTATATATATATGGTATAAGGGTTGTAGAGTGCTAATAAGGGTCATTGACTTACAGGTACTCCTTCATGAAACACACGTCGACGGAACTTTCCAGGATGAAGATTAAGACTCTTTAATGTAAAATTAAAATTTTTTAAAATTATTGTAATTTCTTCGTCGACGAAGCACTATTTTGGAAGTTTGTTATTTATCGAAGGACGCACCGACGGGGGTGAAAGGATGCTTTTTTGAAGTAGAAACAAGTTCGTGACCGCACCGATGTGACTGTCCGACGTCGCCGGGTTGAGTTCGGCCCTGTTTTCTCTCTTGATCAATCCCCTCTCGGTAACCGCGCGCGCATGCGCACGCGGCACGGCCGAAGAAACGATCTCTCTCGCTCCCGACAACCCTCCTCGTTACGCTATGTCGAGTGTTTTACGTGCCTGTCGCCCTCGTCGACGGAATTCTGAAAGTAGACGGAGGGTTGTGGGGCATATATGACATTTGAGTAGGTACCGAGTACACGCGAACTCGACGGGACGATGAAATTTCATTATAACTTGGCTTCCTCCTCGAGCGGGCGGTGTAATGAATTTTTAGGGGGCGAAAGTGCGCGCAAAGTTTCCTGCGAAATTTTGCTATATTGACGAATTCCTTAGTGATTTGCATTCTTCTGGGGTTTCGTGGGTAATATGCGTATACGATATTTGTTGCATTAACTCTTTGAAAGTCCCTGGAAAGAAAGCTTCTGCTCTTCTATTTTATTATCGCCGTCGAAGAAAAATGTTGTAACAATTGTTGTGATAAGATTGATTTTATAAATCGAAAAATTCAGACACGGCTGGAAATTGGTATATGGCTTGAAGCTGTGTTTACCGGAAATACGCCATTTCCGGTTCGAACATTTTATTTTGCGACCGGAAGTGACATCATACCAGGAATATGTCACTTCCGATTTGGAAGTCCATTTTTTGACCGAAAATACGTCGCTTCCGGTATGAAAAATTCATTTTTAGACCGGAAATGAAGTATGTCCGGTATTATGGCACTTCCGGTTGGACAATCTGATTTTTCGAACGTTTGTTTCTTAGCTAGGTCAGCTCTGTTATTTGAAAAAAAGTTTCTCGCCACTCGGCCTCCTGAACGGAACCGACGAAGAGAACGCTCAAGCATCGATAATCTTAAGTGCCCAACTTCACGTTAGAGTTCTCGCGCAACGCGTGTAAGAATTGCGCGAGTGTGCGACATCGAGAATATTCCTTTCGTGTACGTGAGTATAAGGTCCTGCCCGACGATCTTTCCGACTAGTGTTCGTAACTAGATGAGCGGCGGCGAGTCGCAGTTTATGCGAGTTGAAATTTCGAGAAAGCAGACGAAAAGTTATTGCGTCACGTGAGTCAATCGCTTGTAAAATTTGTTTTGTTTCGTGTCAGAAAGATGTTCTAAAGGATAGAAAGTTTCATAAAAACCATTGTAGGTTTGTCGTCAATGCTAATTTATCGTAAAATTCGCAGCTCAACATCGCTGGTCGTTCACGGCTCGACGTTTCACCCAGTTTCGATGTCCTCTCTAACCTTCGCGTTATTTTTTTTTTCCCTTTTTTTCTCTTCCAGATAAAACTATAAAAATTCGTTCAAGATGATGCTCGCCAGACTGTGCAAGGCCGGCATTTCGCCGCAGGTGACGTCCATCCTCAAGTCACCCGTCGTACCCCGAGCTCCGAAGATTCAAATCGTCAGACTCTTCGCCAGCGATGGACGAAGCACTTTTACCCGAACGGCTCGCAGACGGACCGGAATCGTCGAGGATGCTATGGCACCCGCTGGGGAAACAGGTATGGCAAGAAATATTGCTTTTTCATCCACTCGGATTTTTTGGCCAATCAACTGTTATAACTGATTATTACTCGTAGCCTTTAGCATCGGAAAGGGAGTCGTCGCTGGAGGGGCTGCATTCGGATTGGGCGCTCTTTGCTACTACGGAGCTGGTCTTTCGTCAGCCACCGGTGCCATAGATCACGCGCAGTATGTACTATCTTAGATGATTGATATCGCTTGATTACGGACCCTTTGAAGCATGAGGGAAGTGAAATATCGCGGTCGGTAAAGAAAACTGTAATGAACTTTTCTCAAGGGTGCTAATTTTTTGGAAGAAAAAGTAAATTCGAGCCGGATGCACACCTTAATTTCGCATTCGGGCTGAATTCATCTTTTTAACAAAAAAATTAGCACCATTGAATAATAGTACGTTACTCCACGAGGGCAAAAAACTGTTTTGCATGAGGGATGTATGAAATTTTTTATCACAAGGTCTGAAAATTGCGGTTTTACGCACGTGAAGCGGGCGGAAACGTGGCCATTTTCGCACCGAGTGATGAAAAGTTAATTTGAAAATTACAACTATCTCTTTCACAGTCATGGCCCCGTCACGTGACTTTCACTTCACCTTAAGTACTCTCACACTACAATCTCGATTTTTTTTTTACAAAAACATAGCCACATATACAGATTTTACATATCTTCCTCTAGGAGGAAGCCAAAAAGAACCGTGTAAAAAAATTCCTACATTCTGATCATATAAAAAAAATTCCTGTCTTTGAATGTAACAAATTGTAAGAAAACTTCTGTATTTCTCTTCGTACATTTAATTCTTCGTATAAGAATCCTTTTTACCGATAAAAAGAACGAACCACTTTTATTCCCTAAAATCGTCGAAACCTCCCCTAAAGCTCCCGAATCTGAAGAAACAATTCTCAAATGTATTTTTTTTTGTCCACAGATTATGGCCAGAGTACGTGAAGGATCGAGTTCGTTCGACTTATCTCTACTTCGGGGGTTCAATAGCCGCGAGTGCCTTGACGGCAGCCGCCTGCATGCGTTCCCCGGCTGTGATGAACATGGTCATGCGACAAGGCTGGATAGCTCTGGGAGTCAGCATGGCGGCGATGATCGGTTCGGGAATGGTCGCCCGCAGTATTCCTTACCAGGAGGGTTTCGGAGCCAAGCAGATGGCTTGGCTAGCGCACGCGGGCGTTATCGGAGCGGTTTTGGCGCCGCTGTCGCTGCTGGGAGGTCCCCTCGTCATCCGGGCGGCCGTGTACACCGCTGGCGTCGTCGGCGGACTCTCGACTGTCGCCGTTTGCGCGCCGAGCGACAAATTCCTGAACATGGGCGGTCCGCTGGCCATCGGCCTGGGCGTCGTCTTCGCCAGCTCGCTGGGCAGCATGTTCCTTCCGCCGACTACGGCTCTCGGATCCGGACTGCACTCCATGGCTCTTTACGGCGGACTCGTACTCTTCTCCATGTTTCTCATGTACGACACCCAGAGAATAATTCGCAACGCCGAGACACATCCGAATTATTATGGAGTCAACGGCGTCAGGCCTTACGATCCTATCAACAAGTGAGTTTACTCGAGACCCTCGCTCCGCGATGCCTCGAGTCCCTCGGGAAAGATCGCGGGGAAAACGGACCGGTGTCCTATATTTAAGGAGGGATTCTCGCTGCACGCTGACTTCGCATAAGTTCGACAACAATAAGAGAAAATTGCAAGTACTTCTTGATGGCGTAAAAATCTGAAAAAAATCGTGTATACTAAAGGTACTGAGATGATTAATTTTGCATAATAATAATTGCAAAATGTTATTAACAAATTCATCAAAAAATTAATTGGTTAACAAATTACCTGGCAACAAAACTTTTTTTCAGATTTTTATACCATCAAGAAGTACTTGCGATTTTCTCTTATTGTTGTCGAACTTATGCGAAGTCAGTGCGCAGCGAGACTCCCTCCTTAAGAATCAGACTGAAGATATCTTTATCAGTGGGTCTGAAGATCCTGATTGAGATAATAATTAATGTAATTTTTATTTTCAGCGCCATGTCGATCTATATGGACACGGTTAACATCTTCGTGCGAATTTTATCGATCCTGGCTGGAGGCGGTGGAAGGCGCAAGTAGATCGGAGTAGAGTAAACGATACTGATGAGTTATTTAAGTCGTAGGAGAAAACGGCTGATCTATCGACGATTCTGCAGAATCGGCCGCTGATAAATTATTATTACCGAAACTACACGAATGTTATCTGATAATAAATAATAAAAAAAAAACAATCCGAAGAAATCGATGGAATGTTTAAAAATGCAGCGCAATACCGAAAGAAATAATATAGCGCGTCAACGATTGAATATCAAACTGTTGATCGATCGACAATCCCGGAGAATCGGCCTTGATAAATTATTATTACCGAAACTACACGAATGTTATCTAATAATAGATAACAAAAATTCAAACCGCTAATAGTCTAAATATTCCAAATATTCAATTCAATTAAATTCAAACGATATTCGCGCAACCCTACTATATACACCAATATTCCAGCGTGGAACCTTCATTCCCGATTTTCTCAGAAACGAAGCACCGGATCGGAATTTCGACGACACACTTTTGTCGTATAATTCGAATCCAATACAGCAACCGGAAGAAATAATGTACAGCGTTAACGATTGAATGAAATGCGCTTTATTGTCGTGACCGAAGCACATTCGTTCGTGAACAACGTAACGTGAAGCTTGGGTACTGGCTGAAACGTTTTTTTACAAATATAAGATTTCACAGGGGTAAAGCTAAATTCGGGTCGGGCATACAGAGGGAAAGGAGGAAGAATTCGAGATCTCAGTCGTTTATCGTCTCGTCCCGTGTGGTGCATCGGCTTCGCGTGAGTGCAACTTTTTTTTTGTTTACGTTATTAAAGGATGAACGTATCTTGGTGCGTGCCGACGTCGACGTTTCATTAATTTTTTTTTCTTGTCCGTTCGTTACACAAATGCAATTAATTTGTACATTTGTTAATGTTACGTTAAATGCAATTAATTGTTTTGAGGGAAGAACCGAGTTGAAGTCCGTGTGAAGCTCTCACACGGACACGTAGTCCGAGCGACCGGAAGATGCCGAATGCCTTCGCAAGTAGCCAGCGAAAAGTTGCCTCGCTTGATTAAGTACGCGAGCGACGTTGTGTCGTCTGACCATTTTGTCGAAATGCATCGCCATCTCGTTGTAATCCATCTGATTGCGCATTACGAAGTCTCGGTGCTGCAGCAGAAGAGTTATGCAGAGAAACATGAGAAATGGATTTCCACCACCGAATTCGTTCGGCGGCGGTAGAGAAGCTCCGCCGAGTTGATCCTCGCTGGTTCCCGCGGGAATCAAGGCCGTAAGCTCGGTGGCTTCTTCGCACTGCTCCTGAACCGGCAGTGACGGACTCTCCGGAGCTATTGTACTCTGACGCCAGCTCTGATCCGTTCCTTCGCTCTCGGAGGCTGAGGCCGATCTGCAAGCAGCGCAATCCCTTTAAAGCGACGTGAAAACGTCCTCTCTTCCGCCCTCGGACTCCGTCGGTAACGAAAACTGTAATCCATTTTTCTCAAGGATCGTACATTTTTGCGAAAAGAACTAGATTATTTAGATCGGCTGGATGGTCAAATTAAGGAGGGAGTCTCGCTGCGCGCTGACTTCGCATAAGTTCGACAACAATAAGAGAAAATTGCGAGTATTTCTTGATGATGTAAAAATCTGAAAAAAATCATGTACACTAAAGGTACTGAGAAAATTAATTTTTCATAATAATAATTGCAAAATGTTATTAACAAATTCATCAAAAAATTAATTGGTTAACAAATTACCCGGCAA
>JAPYZD010003179.1:0-13718 GCA_030522725.1 Ichneumoninae sp. B BG-2022a
AAAAAAAAAAAAAACGAAGCTTCCTTTATGCGGAAACAAAAAACTTTGTAAGATATCTCGGATATTTATAGCAGTAGGGACATAATAATTATATTTTTTTTTATGTCTATGCTTTATCAACAGAACTGTTAAAGCGTTCAGCACCGAGTCGCGTGATCGTCGTAGCATCGGAGATGTACAGAATTTCATCGCTAAATCTCAACAACATAAATCCCACGACAACGATACCAGCGTATCTTTATTTTGTGTCGAAATACGCAAACATAGTTTTCACCCTTGAACTCGCTCGACGTCTGGATGGTACCGGAGTAACGGCCAATTGTCTTCACCCGGGAATGATTGACAGTGATATCTGGAGAAACGTTCCGGTACCGTTGTCCTGGTGTCTCAATATAGTTGTGAAAGGATTTTTTAAGACACCAGAGCAGGGCGCGCAGACGACCATTTATCTCGCCGTATCTGACGAAGTTTCCGGTGTCACGGGAAAATACTTTCTCGACTGTCGCGTAAGATCATCGATCATTGATTGTTTTATTGCGACGAAAACTTTACTTTTTCCAAGGACACAATGATCACAGACCTTTGTCGATTTTAGGAATACCGGATCACCGAGGGCGCCAAGGATCCAGCCAAGGGCAAGAAATTCTGGGAGTTGAGCGAAGCTCTCATCAAGCTCCAGTCCTCAGATCCAAAGATATGAAGAGTATTTCTTTAAATTTTCTTATTGCAAATTCCTCTCACCTTTCTTTTTCTACAATCCGTAGGCTTGGAAACGATAGACAAATGTCACTTATAATAAAAATAAAAACAAAAACAAAACAAAAAACATCCTTTTACGCACAAAAGTGATACATTACCGGAAACTTTTCACCGAAACAGACCCAATGATTAACGGTGTGATTAAGTTTTTTCTTGAGTAAATAAAAAATCGAAAGTATCAAAAAAAAAATTCAGGAGCGCACAATTCCACATATTTTTGCGAGACATTATAATTCGACCGAGTCAATTGCTTGGACGCGAAGGCAGTGAGGAGTGTCGAAAATGAGTGATTCGACTGCAGAATGGCGCTCACCGAGCAAGTCCATCAACGATCGTTCACTGATCTTTGTCAATGCTTCGTCGCTTTTCCTGTTTTTCGGCATGGTACCTACACTCACCATGAAGCGTTGATTTCCAAACGGTGGCTAGGCGTATCTCAAACCCTGGAAGGAATAAATCATGCCGAGTCGCGATTTCATCGATGAACCGCGAACTTTTCATCAACGAATCGTGAGACATGCAAACAATGCAAGATACCTCATTATCCTCATGACGGTATTATTGCTGTATTGCTGAAACGTTACGATTACACGACGCTTGTTGCGCGAATTTAAAACCTCGCGCTAACCGATATGTGCACTGTTAAACCAACAACTCTGGTACGTGCGAGACGGGTCGAGTCATTTATACGTCGCTCTCTATGCGGAGGAAAACTTTTTGTCGATGCTATTATTACCTTTCGAGAAAAGTACGTTCGTGCGTGTAATCACGCGATTTTCAACACAGCTTAGAGAATTACTCACTAAGGAATCTTCGTGAGTCTTGTCGAAATTTATATGTTTCAACGATATTTTCAATTTACTGAAAAATCGTATGGATAACAAAAAATATTTCCCAAGACAAATTGGTCAAAATTATCGGTAGGTTTGTTGATAATAATGCCTACAGTCATGATTCTACGACACACACACTGCGCAAACTTTTGTTTGAGCATTCTCTAGAAATTTCACCGCAAGCCAAGAATCACTGAGTGGGTTGCACCAGTCTGTATCGAAGTGTGGACATGAAAGAAAATGAGACTCATCCGCATCCCGACTGCCACTCCTAGTTATTATGTAGGTGAGCTGTACAGAGCACGGACATAATATATCACGATGACGATGAATTATGTGTGCCGGCATAATTAGTATGGATAGACGAGATGCATCGCGTTTGACGTGTGTCGCGAGGGTGGCAAGATGTGACGAGATTAGGGCATAAGGTGCTGAATGCTTTGTACTGTCCTCCCGAATGTTCGTAAAACAATTTCCTTCTTTGTTTCGTATATCCTGTCCATATATTATATCACAACTTTCCATGTGCACGATGATGATGAGCCCTACGGTAGCTTATCATCATCGTCTTCCTCATCAGGATCAATACCTCGTCTATGACTTCATCTAACGGTTAAAAACTTCGACCCGAAATGTTAGAGGTAAAAAAAACAAAAACAACACCCACGTTGAGTGATGCGAGAGGATTCTTTCATTTTGAATTATTTTTTATTATCGACCCTTGTCTCAGTCATCGACGACTGACAAAACTAACTAATTAACTAACTATGAACTAATTATTAGGTTATTGATGTATATGTGTTTTTTTTTTTTTTTCTTTCTTCTTCTTTGTATCGAGACTTTGCCACTGCATATTGTCGCGTTACGGGGTTTTTACTCGAGTTATACGAGTGCGCGTTATACATACATACGAACCAAGTTTCATGTAAAATTCGTCATTTAACCCTTAACACTATTTCGAAGAGGCTTGATAGGGAAGAGACGATCCCATTCGTTCATTCTGTCGCCGTAGAGATTAGTCTTCATGACTAGCTCGTCGGCGATTTCCAGATACTTCTTATTATCCACGGTGAACGGGGTCCACGTTACGTTGACGAATTTTTCGTTGTTGCGAGGTACGGGCTCGCTTGTCCTTGCGAAATTGGCCCACATCGAGGTCATTCGCTCGACAGTCAGAATTTCCGGAGCATTTTCCTCAAAGTACGGGAACGCGATGCCGTGGAAAAGATACAGCAAATCGTCATGATGAACAATACCTGCATAAATAATGTCGAGAAAAATTTTCTTTGTTAAATGCTGCTGAGCGAACAAAATCTGGCCTATCTCAATTAGCCCCTACGGAAATGAAGTATATGTCGACGTTACATATATGTAGAACCATACTTCAGAATAGATTCTAAGTGTTAAAGAATAGAACCGTCCGTCGATAACCACCTGTAATATCGGCGTACGCGAGGGTAGGCCTCGCGTACGCGCATAACCGTTGCGCCCGGAAGTAGCCGGGCCTCGATGTGTGCGTGCGAAGAATGAATAGTACATATCGTCCGAGTGAGCATCGAGCGCGAGCGAGACACGAGTTGATTACGAGAATGAGCGAGCGAGAGAGAGAGAGAGAGAGAGAGGGAGTCTCTTTCTCTCTCTCTCTCTCTCTCTCTCGCACGCGTGTTAGTGTGCATGTAAACGAAGTATTTTCTGTTGCGCGTGTTACTCTTATTTCATGTGTGCGTGTCTTATTATTGTTACTTTTGGATTTTTCTTATTATTCCGTGCGAACGCACCCTTCTATTAATAAATTTAGCCTTGAATCTGCAATCACCGATTCCCGAGTTTTGCGCCGAACCGATTCGCGATCACGAGTAGAGAACGCTTTAACATAAGTATATTTTCGACTAAAATATATTTCACATATCTTCTTATTTTGTTTTGTATCAACTTCTTACCAAATGGTTTTTTTGTATCGCTCCAAACAACGTGACTGTAACGACCCTGGAAGGCAAATTTGTAGAAGTAAACTGGTTCCACCAAAGCTTGGGCCATAAGATTGACGAGACGATGAACGTGGAATATGACTAGGGCGTCGCCGTACAACTATAAATAGAAAATATGCAAAGACGTACACATGAAGAAAAATATTATTTGCACAAACAATCGAGTAGCGTAGGGCTGTTTTTATTTTATCTTTTCTTAACTTACGCGAGAGAGACCATCAATATTTTCCAGACTGACCGGCTGTCCATTAAGGTAGAATTGCTTCAGAGCTGCACTGATTTCGTCGGATCGTGGATTCGTTTTGTAATAGAAGCTTATCGGGGCGATCCTTTTCCAGTTATTGTTAAGGTCTTCGATAGTCGACATATTACCCCTTTGGGCTTCCTCGATTATAGCTAAAAAGGAAATTACAAACACGTGAGATATCGAAGTAGTGTTATAATGAAAAGAAAATACAAAAGATGTAATGGCAGTCTCGTACGGACAACAGCACCGCCAAACTCGTCCCTGCAAATTCCAGCTATAAGAGGTACTTGATACAATTTCCCCTGCCTGATGAGATCCGACGGGTGCGCTGTGAGAAATCTCTCTACACCGGGAACTTCCGGTTCGATCACGGGTGTCCAAATAAGAACGGGATCACTGTGCCATTCCTAAAAGAATTTTTTATTTTTTATTTTTTTTTTTAAATAAACAGAAAAAATTAATTAATAAAGAAATGATGGTAAATAAAATTCAGCTCCCTCGATTTATTTAAGTTCTAAAGCATCAAAATTATCCATCGTACATACGAAGAATTGAGGAAGCGTAGCGCCAATTTCAATTGCGTCTTTCGTTTTGAGACAGCTGACAATGACACTGGAGTTTTCACTGGAACAACCGAGAATCTCCGCTTGTTTCTTAGCGAGATGAATCTGATGGTGACCGAGGGGTGTCTGATAAGTAGGAGATCCACTCATGGCGATAGCGCGATGAAAGAGTCCTCTACTCATTGGTGATAACATGTGCAAAGCGACACTCCACCCTCCTGCGCTGTAACCCGAGATGGTAACGCAATTCGGATCGCCTCCGAAGGCCGCAATATTCTTCTTTACCCATCGGAGAGCCTCAACTTGGTCCTTAAGGCCCAAATTGCCCGGCGCGATAGAATCGCCGGTGCTCAGGAAACCTGGAAACAACAAGTTTTGTATTTCATATCGCAATGTCTCTCATCGCCTCGACTGATCTCTCTTGTATCGCGGGTTAACGTACTTAAAACATTTTTAAAAAAATTAAAAAAAAAAAACAATAAAATATATATGTATGTACACATATTTACCCAAAGATCCGAGACGATAGTTGGTGACAACGAGAACAATATCTTGATCCATAAAGTATTGCGGTCCTTCAAACAAACTCTGTCCGGAGACAGCATAAAAGCCGCCTGAATGGAAAAATACTATAACGGGTCTCTTTGAGTTGCTGATGTGGCTTGTATTTTTCTTCGATGCGAGCTGCAGGTAAATTAAATTTTTGCTGTTGTAGGTACGTACAGTGCTTCTATCGTTGAATTAAGGTAAGTCGGGGTGATATAGCCATGATTTTTTTTGGCTATGAATGAAATTAGAAGATTAATGTTAAAAAAAGACCTTACAATTATGGTCGTATCCAACTCTAGAAACATCGTACTGAGTTAAATCACTCAGAACTTTCGATATTTTCGATGCATGATTTAATTGCAGCTCCATAAATAAATACTTACGTTCGGCCATATCACTCGGAAATTCGAAGCGATATCATACTAACCCTTCCACATAGAATATTATAATTTTCGGTGCAATCGTATTTTATCGAAATATATTGAAAACTGTGCAAACGGCAGCGCCGTTCGTTTTTACGTTAAGGGCATGTGGTAAAGACTCAGTTGGTAACAAATCGCCTTTAGTTTTCATACTTATATATCTATTGACTACAAAAATCTCATTTGATTTTGGTCGAAGCATCAACCATGACGGAGAAAATGGGGAAATCGATTTGTTACCATCGGAGCATCGATACGTATGTATCACATGCCCTTAAAAGATATTACGGGTGGCCATATCACCCTGACTTATCCCATGTACGTACCTACCTTCGTGGTGTAGACGTTGAGGCGCAGACAATCTTCCGATTGAAGTCTTCCACCAGGCTGCGGACACGAAGGACCTTCCTGTGTCGCGTCGAAAACATCGTTCCAAGGAACGACCGGAACAGCTTGCTGAAGAATAATAAAGTTTACACGTTCTCATGTTAATTCTACTGAAAATTGTACTATTACGTGTTGCAAGAAAAACCGGACTCTCCGGACGAGGGTACGGAGGTGTACCACACCTTGAAACGTCGTTCACCAATGGGAGCCTCGCCGTATCTCAATCCACGGAATGAATAAATTGTCCTTCCGAGCCGCGTTTTCATCAACGATCCACGAATCATTCCCACCGGCGCACGTACTTGTAGAATCTCGGGTCCCTTGTCATTTTGGGCTACGGTCGTTGTCACGACAAAACAGAAGACCAAGATAACGAGCTGCATCTTCTTCCTCATGCACTTTTTCCTGTATTTTCTTTATAGGAAAAACGCCACTAATCAGCCGGTTTATCGCAAACTTAGTAAACCTCAATAAAGTTCCTCGCTCTTAAGGTGATGTGACACACACGTAACAATGCTCCGATGGTAACAAATCGCTTTCCCTATTTTCTCCGTGACGGTTGATTCTTCGATCAAAATCAAATTAGGTTTTTGTAGGCAATAGATATAAGTATGAAAACCCAATTTGCTTTTGCTCGTCGGATCAATCGTTTTGGAGAAAATAGGGAAGGCGATTTGTTACCGACTGAGTCTGTGCCACATGCCCTTAAAAAAAATCTTGTGCCACTCGATCTCCGTTGGACTGATGCAATGATAAATGTGAGCAGCGAAAGACGTGCGGAATCTTTTATAGTCTCAGCACTCAAGGAAAAAAAGTGGTAAACACGATTCCATTCCAAGAACCAGAGTTGCCTCAGCTGTGGGGAATTGGAGATTGTGGGATATTCTCGTTGGGTTAAACCGCACAATATGACTCTCATGGTTACACAACTAACGGACAACGTCTACAGCTAAATAACAGAATCGTGTGACCCGAATGATTTAACGTTTTATTGAATTTTTGCTTCCTCGTAGAGGAAGCTTTGTTTTGGTCAAGACATTTTTTTTCAGATTTTAATCGTAACGTGTTGAGAATGTTCCAAAACGTTAAAAAAATCACATTTAGAAAAAATGTCTGGATGAATGTCAGGCCTGCAAAATTCAACCGTGTATAAAACTATAACTTAAAAAAGCCTTAATCAATCTGGTTGAAATTTATCTCAAATGTAGGACCGTGATGGCCTCTGTTTATAACAATTTAGGCACTAATTGAAACATCCCAAATAGACATTTGACGGCACGGGATCAACTCGGTGCTAGCACGAGAACGTTCGCCGTGCCGGCACAATGCAGACATGTACATCCGCATGTGACGATATTGTGACGGCAACGGCATTTTTATACCAAAAGCTGCTTGCACAGTTCCAGCTTGGCGTGGAGCTCCACCATGTTGACGTGAAACTCCACAGTGAGCTGGCACTGTGCAAGCAGGTTTTGGTATCAAAACGCCGGGCCGTCACAATATCGTCACATGCGGACGTACTTGACGGCATTGTGCTGGCACGGTGTGACGAACGCACGGCACGTTTTTGTATCTGGGATTCATTCAAATTTTATCAGATTTTGAGATTTTCGAATGAAGAGTGTTCGCGCTTTAGCTTACGCAAATATAGATTACTGGACTGAAACGTTCTACCGGAGTAGACTAACATCAAACAATGCTCGCTATTGAATTTGGTAAGAATCGGTCGAAGCGTCTAGGTTTTGTACAATATATCTGTGCGCGTGCGCGTGCGTGTGTGTGTGTATATATATTGTAACGGGACAGGGACCTACGCTATCAAGAATTTTCAGAAAGTTGTCGACAACAGCGCGGTTCGCTCTATCGAACCGCAATCATCAATCTCAGCGCGGCCAAGTGCACGACTCAGGCATCGACGAGAGAGCATAAAGATCGCCCACCCGCAAAAACGAGGGCGTATCATCGCACGACATAAGTGAAAAACAAGTTAAGAATAAAAATGTTCAAATCACTTCCTCGTAAATGTGGAAAATTGAAATCATGATAATTTTTATTTTCAACTTTTCGATTTTAAAATAATTGAAGTTTTATGGAACTGTGTTAATCTCGAAAAGGTACATCTAAATAGATAACTGTTATGTGTATCTATTATAATATATCATGCATATTAGTACTATATTACACCAGTATTGGTTAATCAATCTCTTCAGTTTTCGGTAGTTGATTATGTTTTTCAGCTTCCCACTCAGGCTTCTTTCTTCGCTTTATCTCTTCTTTAAAAAACTTTCGCGCCTTCCATTGATTCTTCGCCCTTTCGGGATCGATGCAGGGATCTATCGTAGCCTCGTACACAATCGGATCGATCGATCTACGTTTTTTGCTTTCTCCCTTCCTGTCTTCGACGCCATAGTCGTTTTTAACCTCGTCAGGACACTCGGCCGACTGGTACGGTTTAACACGAGGCATTTTTTTTCCGTACAGCTGAGATTTTTGGAATAACAAACGCTCGTCATTGCCGAAGCTAGATACTATATTGTATGCTCACCGCTGACTTTATCGCAAATGCAAACATGCCACAACTGTTATCTGAGCTTGAATAAAAATAGCATTAGCGATAACCGGGGCATCGGCATAATATGTCTAAGGCTAATAAGCGGTTAAAAACTAAACTGTGAATACCATTCGATCGTGCACTATCGAGATAAATGAGATTTTTGTCGTTTCGATTATTGTTACCGGCATGGGATAGACAGGACGACCAAACGAATCCTTCTCCCGCGGGACTGGTGGTTCCACGGGACCACGAGGATGAGGCGGCCTCGCCAATTCGGCTATTCTTTCCGGTACTGGACCCTCCAGAGCCGATTTTCGGACAACAAATGGATTACGCCTGCTCGATCGATCCTTGCGACCGTGAGGCACCGCCAGTTCCGCCATACGCAGGGAAACTGCACGTAAATTTCGTACAAAAAAAAATTCAAATATAGCGTAACTCGCAAACGATCAAAAGAAATGTCCCATCGAATGGGACATTTCTAATAGCATGGTAGGTCCCATCGAATAGCATGATATCAACATTCGATTAGACTCGTCGTTCGATCGTGCCTTCCAGCATCGGCAGAAGGATAGAATTTGCCATTAACCTTTTCCTTTCAAGGCGGATCTCTTTATGGCGAATGGATTGTCGATGCTAGGCGGAGGCTCGAAACGCCAAGCGTTTCTCGCAACTTTCCGTTCATTCGGAACTTCCTCATTCCCCGTATGTTTTTCATATCCCTTCGAGTTACCGGCCTGCCCCCTCCGCTCCGCTTTCGAGGGCTCTTTATTTTTTGTCTTTTTCTCGAACTCCGTTGCCCGTAAATCTTGTTCGGTATCGTCTGTGCCACGTTCCACCTTATTCGAAGTATCGTCAGCATTTTCTTCGGACTTTTCATTCGGTACTGTGTTACCGCTATCTTCCACATTTTCTACCATCATTGGCTGCTCTTCGGCCTCAGTTTTCTCATCTCCTTTCTTCCCTTGCCTCGCATCAAGTTCTTTTTTTCTAACCGCATTTTTCTGGCATTTTTTCCTCTTCTTCTTCTCTTCCAAGGCTCTCTTGCCCCTGGAGTCATTCTCCTCGAGAATAAACTTCTTCCATTCGTTGGCATCATAATCCATTCGGTCTTTAAGAAATCGGTAAGATGGCAGAGACAGATAGTTCATCCACGGTGTAAACTACGAATCATTACAATAGTTAATATTTTGTTAAAATCAACAACAACAACAACAACAACAACAACAACAACCGATCGTTATTATGTTTATTAAGCCTGGAAGGTAACCGCTCGGGTGGATCGAAAGATTTTAACTGTCAGTGCCTGTAATTTTTTAAATATTCGATACATCGGCATGGTACCTCGATACGCATGTAGCATGGATGCACATAACGCTCTATCAATTTCAATACAATGATGGTAAAAAAAAAAACCTCAATTAAGGAGAAACCTTGAAACCTTGTAGGTGAGAGCGCTTCGATGTATCCCTGCTGGTGTCATGAGAACATCGATCTCTTTGTCGGTAAGTAAATTGGGACATTCGATGCCTTTTTTAGCCAAAATTAATCTCTTCCTCAGCGCGGTTATTTCGCTATTCATGGCATCCTGTGACATAATCAGAGCGTTGCAATGCTCGGACAGATAGAGATCGCGCGGACGGCTGATCTCGATGATCCTTCGGCTGGTTTTGTAACGCAAAGCTGCCCGAGTTATCGTTATGGGAAACTCTCTACAAGAAGTTGTATTCCTCGCAACGAACATAGCCATTTCCAAGATTCGTTTCGAAGGCTTTGCTATCAGAGCTTTCTTGGAGACTCCGAGATCAGTTCGACACGCAGTGTTTCGCTGATTGTGAGGCTGCGCCAGAAATTCTATTCTCTTCTTCAGCTGAGCCAAAGGCTTTGAACCTCGAATCTGATTGTGAAAATTATTTTTTTTTTATTTTACTTATTTCTTCATCTTTGCCCAAGTTTATTAGCGGTTGAAGATATTCACTGCTTGCTCCGGTTCCAGTTTCTTTCTCGGTTGGGCATTGATCTTCGCCCAAGCGTCAAATTTCGCCCAATCTGCTTTCGTCTCCAACCATCCCTTTAACTTCGATCTCTGCCGCTTTTGCCTGTACAACGCGGTGTATTATTATTATTATCATCATCATCTTGTCTTGTTTTTCCGAACATGAATCCTTTACGTCTCTTTCGCGTTTCTTTCGGTGCCACTTTTGACTCCGCGTGTCGGCACACCCTTGCGTGTCTCGGCTCTCCCGACCAGACTTTCCGACGCCACATTCTTCCCTGATGCCGCCATCGGTGCCATGTCTCGTCTGATCTTATTCCCTAACTATTGTTGTCATGTGTGTCATGCTGAAGGTACTCCCGGTTATATTACGTCTATTTGTTACATTATATTCTTCAATTTTGAGTTTTGCAGCGACGAACATGAACGAAATTAAATTGTCAGAAATAATGGTTTCATGGATTTGGAATTTGGACAATTTTTATCGATCAAAACAATTCACCCGATATGGAATGAGATTTATCCGACTGTCACGCTCTGGCCACGTGGCGATTAAGCGATCCGCGATATCAATTGTTTTTTTTTTCTTCCCACGTGATGCCACATCCTGGACGTGGAGCCGTGGAGCCGTAACACGTGGAACCGAGTTATTTAATTTGCTGCCGCCGAATGCTCTGGCGCTCAGCAGAGGGTTATTTCACGGCCTAGTTATGGACCTTTTCGGTTGATTTATGATTATTAGGTTTATTTATGTTTGTTAAGTTTATTTGATTTATTGAATTTATTATGATTTACGGCTGTTATGGTCATTTTATTGTTCATTATGTCTTTATGTTTACTTTATTGTTTACTATGTTTGGCTAACGAGCTGCATGTATGTGCCTAGAGGACCCCTGGTCCTACCGTACAATAAATCGATTCATTCATTCATTCATTCATTCATTCATTCATTCATCCTTGATTTCATGTGTCGCATATAAGTATTGATTTAGGGTGGCTCTATATATCACGCCGAATAAATCAACAACAACTGAAATTATTGAGTTTACAGTAGAGCCCCGTTTATCCGACGTAACGTGTGGATGAGAGACAACGTCGGATTATTGAAATCTCATTCAAAGACATTGCTGCTTTATTTGTTTCTTCCGAGTTTTCTGTATTATTCGAGTTTACACCTCGGTTAACGCGGAGGGCTCGGATGTGTTGGATTGCTCGGTTAACGAGGGAAGCTCGGTTAATCGAAGATCAGATAAAGGAGGTTCTACTCTATTCATGAGATTTTGCTTGCGTACACTGTAGAGGGGGTTCTCTACGAGGCAAAAAATCTTTACAAAATAGCAACGATTTTAAGTGGATATTTTTATACTATTCATACTTTTATACTATTCAAGTTGAAAATGAATAATAAAAAAATGCGGCACTTTAATTTCCACAACAAAATTGGCAACTACTGTTGATGCAGTGTTCCCCCGATACTCGAACAATTTAGAAACTACAGTATACAAGTCATATTTTAGTTATCATAAACCATTTGTTTTTGTATTACATTAGCAAAGAATGGACATTGATGAATAATATACGCATTTTTTTGCAACTTTGTACGTTAAACTTGAATAAATTTTTATAATTACTACAATATTAATTTTCTATCAATTTAATCATAGCATTCTTGTCTTTCCCATGCACTCTAAGCGTTTACAAAATGTGGCAAAAATAAATGCGTCCAATTTTCACAAGTGACATCTATCGAAGGTAATAATTTTTCGTGGATTGATCCCGGGATTCTTGTTTATTTTCGGCGACGTTGGACCTCGAAGAAAGAAGCGAGCTCGATTGCAATGGGGTAGCCCTTCAAAAGCAACCCGTCAATGCCAAAGTATTATTGACGAATCATAAACCGTTAAATATTTTCTGCGTCAAATTTTGACATCTTTCAGCAATTTTACGTTGAACATTTGTTGCGAAGAAATCACCTGAAAGGAAGGAAAAAACTGGAGAATACGAGAGTCAGCGTCGAAATAGATCTGAAATTGCAGTTTAAATCGATAAGAAAACATTATCCCGTCAAATGTCCAGGTAAGCAGTATTTACTTTTTTACCCCCCCCCCCTTATTTTTTACTCGGTGAAGTACAGCCACCAATAACGATGAAGTGCCGTCGAGTGGAGTCGAACGCGAGTGGTAAGGTGTGCAGGCTCGTTATACCCTGTGGTAAAACGGTGTCACTCAACGTCACCGCGGAGAAGAGCAATTTAAACGTCCGAGGAGGTGGATGAACCCACGATCGATCGATGAATTATCGACGAATTCACGATGAGAGAGAAACGATTAAACCCGTGTGAAAATAAGCCTGCGGTGCGGTTACCTTCGCACGTATGCGGAACAGCGATATCTGTTACTGACGCAATATCCCGGACTCAACGACTGACTGAGGTTTCGATTGACAATGGACTTTTTTCAACACCGTTATTATAAAATAAATAAAATGTTGATGATGGTCATTGGACAATGGCCGTATCAGACGACTCGTGCGAGTCGTAGTTTTCTCGCTGTTTTACTCTTTCTCTCCACCAGCCAGATCGTGCCGCAGATAATTGCCATCGTCAAATACCGTCAAGACTGGGAAATTCTTTTGGAATGCCTTTCGCCGTTATTCTTCGACGGGATATGCGCAGCGAAATTGATCAGTTCTATGTGGAACTCGCAAATGGTCAGTTTAATGTGCGCGTATGTGTATTTTTCCGGAAAATAACAACAACATCGCCACAGAGATCGGAATCGATTGTCAGATATAATTGACAGTGAGCTGTTGAACGCGTACAGATGTTAAAGCTGCTAAATCGTATACGCACCGATTGGCAAGTGTGGTCCCGGAATCGCGAGGTGACGATACTTCACGAGTACGCCGAGCAGGGAAGAAAGATGACTATGATATACACAGGTTTATCGAGGATGGTGAGCGGTCGCTCGAAATTAAACAAAATTCATATATATTTGTCGAACGTCTTCCGTACAGTCTCGATTTACTCGACGGGCATTCTCTTCATGACTCAACCGATTGTTCCAAAGATCGTCGATGCTCTGTTGAGAAACGGATCCCGGCCCGGGGAGTTTCCGTTTCCGGTCGACTATCATAATCTCGACGCCCAGAAATATTTCTTTTACATTATGGCCTACTCTTACGCGTGTGTCTCTATGATAACGATGATTACGGTAGCCAACGATACCATGTTCATTGTTTACGTGCAACACGGATGTGGAATATTCGCCGCGTTAGGGTGAGACGATGATCGATTGAATTACCATTAATTTTTATAAAAAACGATATGTATATGTATATGTATATGTATATGTATATGTATATGTATATGTATATGTATATGTATATGTATATGTATATGTATATGTATATGTATATGTA